>CM052981.1:4907603-5002714 GCA_028554685.1 Agrotis ipsilon
TCAAATCGAACTCTATTTTGTACACGATAAGGTGCACATTTCTAGTATTGTCGCTTCACGTCGCGTCGCGTCTTGGTTTGAACCAATGACGATATATTACTAGACTCCGCATGCACGATCTAAGGAACAAAAACTATTCTGTCAACTCGCTGAGGTACTACGTAAGCGAGGGGGACGGGGTTCTGCGTTTTAATTGGCTAACTCAAGGTCTGTTCTGTCTCAAGGTATGTGTACGGCTCACAGGAGTGGTCGAAATAAGACTGATATAAGACTTTTTGGCCTAATGTGTTGACAGACATCAGTCGCCTGTTATTGGGAGTCTAGTAATATATCGTCGTTGGTTTGAACTGAGCCTAAAAATTAAACCATCATCCACAAGAAAGAAAATTTGTTGAACACTTGTCTAAAAAAACTGCCAACGTCACAACGACATTTCACATTGATATAAGGTCCGTTTTGCAGTAACACTTTTTTTAGGCAAGTGTTCAACATATGTTTAACTATTTTGTTTATAAGACGGAAAAAGTTTAATTAACCCTGAATATTTTATCTAAAGTTTTAACACAGTGTGAGTCAAAAATAACAACTTTTATAATAAAAAAAATTGTGCGTAAATGCATAGAAACCCATAACTAATAATTTGTCTACACTACAAATTAGATAGTTTCTATGAGACATTGCATAATCCTGAAAAAAAAACCTTTTTTTTTAAATTGCATATTTCAAAGACGATATAACAATTTATTTTTTTCTTGTTGTAATTACATATCTAAATGTATAAAACTCAAAGGTGACTGACTGACATAGTGATCTATCAACGCACAGCCCAAACCACTGGACGGATCGGACTGAAATTTGGCATGCAGGTAGATGTTATAACGTAGGCATCCGCTAAGAATGGATTTTGATCTATTCTACCCCCAAGGGGATAAAATAGGGGATGACAGTTTGTATAAATCTTCTTACATTTTCGACTAATTACGCGAGCGAAGTCGAGGGCACAAGCTAGTTTTAAGTTATAAACACAGATTGTTACCTATCCTCCGCGCAAGTACATGCAGTTTAGTTGAATCAAATAATAAATTATGACACCTAAGTTTGACTTTGTTTCTAATATTTACAAAACTTCACAAAATACTCTTGTTCAGTGTGCGTCTTGAAGCTGAAAATAAAATAAAAAATGTTTTACGAGAGTAATTAATATTCTTACTCGGTGGCAGAAAATAAAGAGAGACGAGATTGAGAGAGAGAGAGAGAGGAAGAGAGAGAGAGAGAGAGAGAGAAGGAGAGAGAGAGAGAGAAGGAGAGAGAGATAAAGAGAGAGAGAGAGAGAAAGAGAGAGAGGAGAGAGAGAGAGAGAGAGAGAGAGAAGAGAGAGAGGAGAGAGAGAGAGAGAGAGAAAGAGAGTGAGAATTAATCCAGCTCTTGCGATTTTTGTGGACAGGTGTACATTTTTTCTTTTTAGCTTTGTAAAATTATTTACTGTCTTTCAGTTGCCCTTTACGTCACGGTTAGTGCCGCGACTCCGGCAGGCTTTGGCCCCGTCATTGTGCTGACATTCTTTGAGGCGCGCCTGAAACACAACGCGTCTTCGACCCGGACGTGGTCCATGATCGGACAGCGAGTCGTCCATTACTCGCCGTCCGCATATGTTTAAATGGGGTGTCGAGTCAATTTTTTTAAGCGATGCGGCTGCTTACTGTGATCAAGTTTTGACCGCATATTTGTTGTCTTTTGTCAACAGCTGGGCTCATAAATACTCACGTTAGAGGAAGTTAGCACCGACGCCGAACTGCAGTCCTGCGGCACTGACGTCGTGCGGCATGGCCCGCAGCGGCATTGCGTAGTTGAGCTCCAGGCGGGCGGCGCGGCCCAGGCGGACACACACGCCCGCGCCCAGCGACACGCGCGCCAGGCGGAGGGACTCCAGGGAGGACAGGCTGCCGCCCTCTGAGGAATTAATTTGTAAGTATGCGAAATACAAAGAACACCATGTGCCTTTTTGCTATTTTTAACCGACTTCAAAAAAAAAGCATGTATGTATGTTTGTCCGCGATTATCTCGCGTTTGGCTGGACGGATTTGGATGCGGTTTTCAGGAAAGTGTTCATTATATTTCGGTATTTAAGGTTTTAGTGTATAACACTAATAGAAATCCCGTGACGTTGCCCACCTGGATCCGTTTTTGCTTACTTCGATTGTACATTTTCAAAGACGGCCGATTATAATATGAAGATTTTTGTTGAATATCTAAACTAAAAAGGGAAGAATAAAAAACTTTTTTTAAAAAGGTAAGCGACTTCAAAACCAAACACAAAAAAAAACAGTAAAATAACTTTTCTTTCGGAAATCGGTGGCCATAGTCAATAAAATAAAAAAACAAAGCCGTTTCCCCGTTTTAAAAAAAGTTTTTTATTTTATTTCTTATTATTTTATAATCATATTTAGTGTAGATTTTCAAGGTACATTGCTTTTACATTAAATTATTTCAAATGATGTAAAAAAAAATATTGTAAAACATTTTTAAAAAGAGTAAGTATGGAGTTTCTTACCCATTCTTCTTCATACAACCTACCTTTGCGAATGGGTGTAGAATCAATCCCATCCCATCCCATTTCCTTAATTTTAATTTATGCGACGTTTAAAAGTGCCTCTTTGATGGCCTAATTGAATAAATGATTTGACTTTGACTTTAAAATCGCTACAGGCGATGGTTCGTGACGTGTTCCAAACATTTCTATATTCTTTTTTATTAATTCTATGCATTTTTTTAATAATAAAAGAAGCAGGTACGAGAGTACAGCTCCTAGCGAGCTTGCTCGGACGCGAATTTGCAATTTCTACTAATTAAAAATGAAAATCGACCTTGCTACTAAGAAATAACGATGCAATTCGATTGGCTTGACGTCGTCGTGGCGATCGTGTTTTGTTTCTCAACTACCCATAGATGACAACGTGTTTTATGTCATATGTCGTAGTGGTAAGGATGATTTTCACTTGTAGTTGGAATTCGTTCGAATAGCGTCGCGTCGTGCCATGAGTAAGTCCCTTAATCTATGACTATTGACCAACGACGATATATTACTAGACTCCGCATGCACGATCTAAAGAACAAAAACTATTCTGTCAACTCGCTGAGGTACTACGTAAGCGAAGGAACGGGGTACTGCGTTGTGATTGGCTAACTCAAGGTCTGGTCTGTCTCAAGGTATGTTTACGGCTCACAGGAGTGCTCGAAATAAGACGGATATAAGACTTTTTTGCCTAATGTGTTGACAGACATCGGTCGCCTGTTATTAGGAGTCTAGTAATATATCGTCGTTGGTAATGACTGACCTGGCATGGCGAGGCTCCCGGCGTTGATGAAGAGGTGCGACCTGAACAGAGCGCCCAGCCCGGAGCGGGAGCCCTGGAACGGCAGCGGAGCGAACACGTGCAGCCCGCCCGCCCAGTACACCTGGAGACAAAAAAGGCGGGTCAACATCACATAACTATGAATAAAAAAAAAATGGGAAAATTAACCAACTTCTAAAACAAATAGTCATTTTAAAACGCATTAAAGATGTTTTTTGAAGAAAGAAAAATTCAGCTGCAAATGGGATTTGAACCTGCGTCTTCTGGATAAGTACTCCAGACGTCTTACTAATAAGGCTACTGTAACTCACACTTGCAATTTGGATCGTCTATTCCTTCGCTCAAAAAATCTAAAATAGCCTGTACCAGCATCTTAAGCACGCTGTACACATTGGGCCAACGTATTGGGCCAGCGTGTACAGACCCTTTTTTTCTTTTTTTATCGTGGTAAAATCATCAAATGAGTCCTCCCACCCCGGGCAGGGCGGGAGGGACTGTCAGACTTGTACTGACTAAAATCCACGGTGTCCGTCAATAACCCTTTATGTTCCGGGGTCACGGTGATGGAAATAAGTCCCGCGACCCCGGCAGGCAGCGTGTACAGACCTACAGATTTTCAACCTTATCACAATAATGGAAGGTTTATGTTCGATTGGTAAAATTTGACAGATTGGGATAGGTTGACCTATTGGCGTCTGTACCATTAAGTCCTTCTATGTACGAATATTAGTACACGTTGTATAAATAAATATACTTATTTGTTTTTGTTCCATTGCAAGGATCGAAGCCTCTCAACCACTACACCAACTTTCCACTACTCACCCGTCCACCGGTGGCCTGTCCGTCATTGTGAGGTCCCACGCCCCTCTGCTGGAATCCTCTCAGCGTAGTGGGTCCTCCCAGGTAGAAGTGATCAGGTAGCTCCGTGCCAAACACATCGTGTAAGACTCCAAGTGCGCCTGTCAGCTGTAGGACCTGGAGACAAAGAGATCATCATCATCTGCCTGCCTTTTCCCAACTATATTGGGGTCGGCTTCCGAGTGAAAATCATCCTTACCACTACGACATATGACATAAAACGTACAAAACACGCCACGACAACGGCGACGTAAGTCAGTCGAATTGCATCATTATATCGTAGTAGCAAGGACGATTTTCATTTTTAGTAAAGTAAAAGTCCTCATTTGCCTATTCCCAATTATATTGTGGTTGACTTCCAGTCGAACCAGATGCAGCTGAATATCAGTATTTTACATGGAGCGACTGAATATCGGACCTCCACAACACAGTAACTGGGTAATACCATACCCCATGGTAAGACTGGTTGTCAGACTTAAGAGCTTCTGACTAACAGTAACAACTGTCAAAGATCTACAAATGACAGCCGGCACCAACGGCTTTACGTGCTTTCCGAGGCACGGAGGAAACTCGCTATGACAGATGGTTACCCACCTACAGACCAACCTCGGCAAGCGCGGCTTAACCCGGAAGATCGGCCTGTGCGGCTGTAATTATTTAGCCACGAGCTCCTCAAGATGACGCGATGCGACGCAATTCGACCGATTCCTATTACAAGTGACAATCATCCTTACCACTACGACATATGACATAAAACGTGTGGTTATCTACGAGTAGATAAAAAACAAAACACGCTCGCCACGACGTTGTAAGTCAGTCGAATTGCATCATTATATCGTAGTAGCAAGGACGATTTTCATTTTTAGTTAGTAGAAGTATCAAATCGCATGAATCGCGTCATGGGTATGTTCCTATAAGGATGTAAACTCACAATATCTTCCATCAAGGTAGCGTTAGCCTGAGCATGCAGTTCTGTCTTGAGGTTGGCAACACCACCGCCCAGGCCGGCCACCTCGCTCGTGAACTGAACCCACGACCCGCGTGTCGGGAAGATCGGCTCATCGCGGTGATCCACTGCGACTATGTGACGCAAGATCGACTTCATTTGAGGACCTGTGGACAAACATTTAACTCTACGTTCTATGGAACGAGCTACGTTCGGAGTAACTCTGATGGATAAAATCCGGAACGAAGTAATTCGTCAGAGTACCAAAGTTGCCGACATAGCAGAAAGAATTACTAAACTGAAGTGGCAGTGGGCTGGCCACATCTCTCGCAGGACAGACAACCGCTGGGGATGACGTCCTTAAGTGGAGGCCGCGACTCGGCAAACGTAGTGTGGGACGCCTGCCGGCCAGGTGGACGTGACGACCTACGAAAGGCGGCCGGCAGAGACTGGATGAGGAAAGATCAAGACAGGGCTAAGTGGCGCACATTTGGGAGAGGCCTATGTCCAGCAGTGGACGAATGCAGGCTGATGATGATGACTCTTAAACGGCTGGACCGATTTTGATGTTACTTTTTTTTGTGTCCTTAGATGGTTTGTTAGATGAAATATTAGGACGGCACCTCCGGGGCGAGCCCAGACAGAGATGGCAGATGACCTGGTTGCCTATTACCCGGAGCAGGACGGGAGGGACTGTCAAACTCGTACTGAATAAAATCGACGGTGCATGTGAGGTGGACGCTGTCCTCTCCCTCTCGCGGCCCGCCTCCTCCTTCACGAGCATGACTGCTTCGCAGAAGGAGGCGACCGCTTCCCGCTCCGTCCCGCCCCGCAGCATGGCCGCGACCAATACCGGGCGCGAGAGGTCTCCGTCGATGAAGAGAAAGGAGTATATAAGCATCGTAGTTGATAGCGCTAAGTAGTTTCTGCCAACCACTATGGCAAGAAGGTGTGTGTTTATTTATGTACGTATTTTTTTTTGGGACAAATTCACCACACTATTCCCAAACCACTACAACTCCTGAGAGCCAGAATCAACAGTGACAACCACCAGAAAAGCGCCGAGACAATGAAGCTCGACGTGTCCCGGAGAATGAATTTACCTGTCTTGGATCCTGCAACAAGATTAATCAGAAAAGAATAGTGGAGGAGTAGGAAAATAGTACATTATGATACAAGTGTGTAATATTGGTGATTACCGCTGAGGTGCCATTGAGACCCGAGCCGTTAGGTGAGGGTCTTAAGAGAGCCGAGGACGGTAATCATCAATACACACGTGTATCATACGACGTTTTTCAACACACTTGTGAAGAAAATAAAATAAAAAGCCATTTTATTTAGTGAGTAAAAAGTTTATTTAGAGAAACAATTAGTAAATGTGCAGTTGAAAACTTGAACTTGTTTGTACAAACAAGTTCAAGTTTTCAATAGTACTATTGAACACGATCTTTTTTGTTTCGAAACTTTTTTTAAAACAAAGCTAGTTGCTTTGTTTTAAAAAAAGTTTTTAAAAGAAACCAATTAAAAAAATAAAACCTATAACTCACTTGTGTACAATAGTAAAGAAAAAGTCACACTTTGATTACAGGTGTCATTATGTGTCTAATTGCGGTGTAATTTGAGCCATTTTATGAGCAAGTGTGTTGAAAAATATGTTTCCAACATGGTTTAGGTATGTATTATAAGACTAGTAACTCACCACTGCTCTCCCTCACTTTGAAGCTAGTAGTCTTGCTGAGCACGGAGGTGTCTCGGACCAGGCCCTCCCATTGTACGTTGTGCAGCGTCTGAGGAACGAAGCAATACCTATAATTTCCGCCAGTTAAATCCGGAATAAAATTCGTTGACCCCCGTCTACCAATGTATTCCAATATTCCTCAAGTATCACACAACGCCATCTAGTACAAGCTAAGCAGAGCTTGTGTTATGGGTACTAGACAACTGATAAACATACTTATTATATTTCTAAATACATACGTATTCCCCAGACACAGAACAAATGATCGTGCTCATCACACAAACATTTGTTCTGGGTGGGAATCGAACCCACGACCTCCGGCATAGCAGTCAGGGTCACTAACCACTAGACCAACAGGCCAGTCAAATAGTATAGAAAGTGCCTTATATTTTATTTTGAAATTCGAACGCTGCATTATTAGGATCAATGACCTATAATGCAGACTTATCTGGCGGTGACTATGGTAGTCAGTGGCCAGTGTAACTTGACCTACTTTTACATTATTCTGCTTTTTAGGACGGGCAACGACGTTATATTACTAGACTCCTAATAACAGGCGACCAATATCTGTCAACACATTAGGCAAAAAAGTCTTATATCCGTCTAATTTCGACCACTCCTGTGAGTCGTAAACATGCCTTGAGACAGAACAGACCTTCAGTTAGCCAATCACAACGTAGTACCCCGTCCCCCTCGCTTACGTAGTACCTCAGCGAGTTGACAGAATAGTTTTTTTCCTTAGATCGTGCATGCGCAGTGTAGTAATATATCGTCGTTGAGGACGGGTCATATAAGGATAGGCATAATAGTACACTGCGAGAAGAACTCCAGGGGATCCTAGGACGGTATGGAGGGAACGACTGTCATAACCGAAGTCCGGGCACGCCCTCACCGGGCACGGAAGTTTCGGGAGATACCTGTGTCTGATGGAGACGGAAGAAAAGAAGCCCGGAGGTCACGATGGAGCATATGGTGCACTTTTTCTTTTATTGGCCCGCTCCAAGGATGTGAAAACTCAACCAATGAGAGCGCCAAACGCGGTAATGTTACAACTATCTTTTTAACCGATCTCTAAAAACCTCAAAACCCGGTTAAGCCAAGCTTTTCGGTTTCTTTGAAACCGTATATAATGTCTGTAACCCTGGGGGGGGTGTTATGTGGGACTTACCGCCGGCGAGGTCTTGAAGGCGACGTCGAACAGCAGTCCACGGTCGAGAAGCCGGTATCCAGACCATGGGTACTCGTGATTCTGCTGATATATCGATGCTGATAACCTGAGGGCAACGTTAGCATAACATTCGATATTCATAATTTTTTAATCATCTACCGTCTTACTTTAAAAGAGTTAAACATCTGTTGAACACCATTTAAGACAAGTGTTCAACAGGTGTTTAACTTTTTTAAAGTAAGACCGTTAATCTCACAAACACATCCCAGAACCAGATCAGGGTACTACTTGAAGGTAAATATTTCTTCAGTGCAGGAATCGAACCGTTACGCGCGCAACGTAGCAGCCAGCTCCATGTAAAATACTGATATTCAACTGCATCTCTTTCGAGTGGAAGCCGATCACACAATATTTTATAAATATTAAATTCATTAACGTATGCGTTGCGAATTTCAAAGTTTTTCTTTGGAAACAAAAAATGGAACCGTGTGTAGCATTCTCGCGCATTCAACGCGACTATTAGTCACCTTGAAACGTTATAAATGGATTGAAGAATTCGACGCAGTAGGTAAGAACACTGTTGGCTCGGTTAGAAATGACCGTCAGGGCGTTTACGCACTACGTCCGATCCGAATCCGATCCGAACCCGTGAAAAAGTATCACGGACAGAATTCGGATATTGCTTACGCACTACTCCGATCTCTGACAACCAGCCGTATACCCCCCGCCCTCCCCGCTGCCTCTCTGCTCGTCCGTAGCTCGGATTCAACTCGGACGCAGTGCGCGAGCGTTCATAAAAATAATACTATGGCTACTTCGGTCCGTCACTTTTTATCCGAAATGGAGGTTCTCGGATGACGGAAAGAAATCGGATGACGAAGATCGGATCTAGTGCGTACACTACCATAGAATTAGTTCTACGGCTACGACGGACCGTATTTTCACGGGTTCGGATCGGATTCGGATCGGACGTAGTGCGTAAACGCCGTCAGATGTACTGGATCCGAAGGTCACGGGTTCGAATCCTGCACGCGATTCGATTTATTCTTTCCAAAGAAAATCTTTGACCACAATCTAGTTGGGAAAAAGCAGGCAGAGATGATGAAAACTAAGTAGACTTACACGGGAACCAGTGGTTTGTGCGGGAACGGTTTCGTGGCCATGACGCTGAAGTTGGATGAGGAGCGGTACCCCATACTGTACTCCGCCTGCACGCGCTCTCCGCGACCCAACACGTTCGGCATCTTCACACCTGACAACAACGAACTTATAATAATATAACAATATTCCACAACTATCACACAACGCCATCTAGTCCCAAGCTAAGCCTGACCCTGACCCCGGAACATAAAGGGCTATTGAAGGACACCGTGGATTTTAGTCAGTACAAGTCTGACAGTCCCTCCCGCCCTGCCCGGGGGGAGGAGACTCATTTGATGATTTTACCACGATAAAAAAAAAAAAGCTAAGCAGAGCTTGTGTTATGGGTACTAGACAACTGATAAACATACTTATATATTTCTAAATACATAAATATTATAGATAAACTACACCCTTACAACTTGTAAAGACCATAGACATAAAAGATGGACTGCGTCTTTTTTTTACGTGGTAATGTCATCCTATGTGTCCTCCCATCCAGGGCAGAGCGGAAGGGACTGTCAGACTTGTATTGATTAATATCAACGGTGTCCTTCAATAGTCCTTTACGTTCCAGGGTCACAGTTATCGGCCTAGACATTCCCGCGACCCCTCTGTAAGAGTGCTAAAGATAACATTGATCAATTTAGCCTGCACCAATCTGTACCATCCGTATCTTCTTTGCTATTGTAAAGAGAGCCATATTCATATGATAATACAGCATATATTAACATACCGAGCACCAGGTTGCCTTCGTTCTCGCTAACGGTCGTATTAATCCCGCCGACGATCCGCGAGAGTTCACGAACTTGAAACGTTACCTGCACATCATAGAAAAAATAAATAAATTGTAACGACATATCCAATAATTTGCCCCATCACCGATGGACCGGCTGTACCGATTTGGCTGATTTTGGTTTTGAATTATTTATGAAGTCCAGGGAAGTTTTAAAAGGTTTTTTTTTTAATTGCTTCTGAGGCGGTACGAAGTTTCCCGGGTCAGCTATAGTAATAGATAAATTGTAATTCCCTATTAATTACAATTTATCTATAACGAAATCACTACATAGTATAAAACAAAGTCGCTTTCTCTGTCCCTATGTCCCTTTGTATGCTTAAATCTTTGAAACTACGCAACGGATTTTGATGCGGTTTTTATTAATAGATAGAGTGATTCAAGAGGAAGGTTTTTATGTATATAACATGCATAATATAATAGAGGTTGCACCAGTGCGGAGCCGGGGCGGGTCGCTAGTAGGTATTATAATTATGAAATGCGAAGTTTTGAAAATCGGAACTTTACGTAGTTCGGATTAATTATTTTTGGTATTTCTCGATAAAATAAAAAATACGTGTTTCTATTTCTAATTTTCGTTTTGCAATAACTTAATAAATACTAAAATATCCCTATTATATAAAAATTACCCTGTACAAGACAAAGGTACCTCAAGTCCCTCCGGGGTGGCGTCAGGGCCGGAAGACACATCGATAAACACGCCGATGTCTCGGAAACAGCCCATCGCGTCTAGCGCGCGTCGCACCTGGAACACAATCGAAATATAGCACACGAGCGTTCATGGGTAACGAGCTTTATAATCTTTTAGGGCCTATGCACAACACGTTTTTTAAACGCGCCGTCGACGCGCGTTTTGGGAACGCGCGTCGCTGCACAAACGCGCGGCACCGGCGCGTCTGTATCCATTCAAACGCGCGACAACGATACGAGTGCTAGCGCGCGCACCTTCCCTACGGACGTGGTTTCCCCCGCAACGAGGGAAAGGGAAGTGTGAATTTACGCTAGTAGCAATCGAGCGATTTGGCGCACCGCACGTCTTTGGAACAAAAATGCTACTCTTGACGAGGTTCTGCTTAAAAACGCAAAATGCCAGCGCGTTTGTATCGATACACACGCGCGTTTGCATCGCGTCTGCATCGCTACACAAGTACACACGCGCGTTTGCATCGCGTCTTTATCGCTACACACGCGCGTCTGTATTTATACAGGTGTGCAAAGGTCTACAGGCTGCGTCTGACTTGCGGGTGTATCGCGTCTGTATCGCTACAAACGCGCGTCGACGGCGCGTTTAAAAAACGTGGTGTGCATAGGCCCTAAATCATCATCTGCGAATATCTTATCGGATCTTCACAACTCAGTACCTGGGCAATATGATACCCCATGGTAAGTTTGGTTGTCAGATTTTTAGAGATTCTGACTAATAGTAACGACTGTTAAAGTTCTACAAATGACAGCCGGGACTGCTTTAAGCGATGCGACTTTCGGGCGATAGGCGATTTCAACTACAAGTGAAAATCATCCTTAACACTACGACATATGACATAAGTCAGTCGAATTGCATCATTATATCGTAGTAGCAAGGACGATGTTCATTTTTAGTTAGTAGAAATTGCAAATCGCACGAGCAAGCTCGCAACAGTGTTGCCAAGACATTATTTAATTATTTTTTACATCATAAGTGTCTGCAACTGACCAACTGAAAACAAATGCTTTTGAACTTGAAAAAAAATAACTGTGAATATATTATTTACCTTGTGAGCGCGCAATATAACATCTTCGAAGTCCGAAGCCTGGAAAAGTTCATCCACAGTACTGCGTATGATGTCATCCTTAGTCCGGTTTAGACCGTCCACGTGGACGCGATCAACCCGCGCCTACAACACGAACATAACGGTCAATTCCCGAGTTTAGTCTAAGCTGAAAGCAGTAAGGCAACTCGCTGTCCGACCATGGGCCATGCCCGGGTCGACGGGGCGTCGTGTTCCACGCGCGCCTCAAAGAGCGTCAGCATGATGACGGGGCCTACAGAGGGCCAAAGCCTGCCGGGGTCGCGGGACTTATTTCCATCACCGTGACCCCGGAACATAAAGGGCTATTGAAGGACACAGTGGATTTTAGTCAGTACAAGTCTGACAGTAAGGGGTGGGAGGACTCATCTGATGATTGTACCACGATAAAAAAAAAGCGGAAAGCAGTGCGGTGAGCGGCGCGGATAACACATAAATTACTTTTAAGTACGCGAATTGGCGGCGCCTACTGGCGTGTTTCAAACATCACACCGCTCACCGTCCCGCGCTAAGTCAGAACTCACAGCGGGAAGGACACGAAAGGGGCGCAAGCTACAGGGTCACAAAACACGTAAAGATCATTCACCATATAATTAGTCTTTAATATGCCCACTTTTGGGACATATAGGTCTCTTATCTATCGATAAAGTCCGGTCAGAAAGCAGGAGGAATTTCGTACATTGAACTATTAGAACCTGTGCAAGTGAGACGCATTATATTTACGCGGGAGCGACAGAGACAGGTAATAATAGGTCAACGTACGAAATTCTTCGTGCTTCCTGACCGGACTTTAGAAATTATTTATATTTAATTATTTATACGGCTGCATCTAATTGGACATCTCATCATCTGCCTAGCCTTTTCCCAACTATATTGGTGTCGGCTTCCAGTCGAACCAGATGCAGCTGAATATTAGTATTTTGCATGGAGCGACTGTCTATCGGACCACCACAACCAAGCGACTGGGTATACAATACCCCATGGTAAGACTGGTTGTCAGACTTTTAGAACTTCTGACTAACAGTTACGACTGTCAAAGATCTAGAAATGACAGCCGGGACCAACGGCTTTACGTGTTTTTGAGGCAAGGAGGAAACTCGCTATGACAGATGGTCGACATTACTTAAAGATATCGCAACCCAAAAATAGGATCAGACATTAACACGCGACTGTTCACTGCAGCAAACACCCATGCAATAGATTCATCATCATATCAGCCGTAAGACGTCCACTGTTGAACATAGGCCTCCCCTTTAGACTTCCAATAGGACCGGTTGGAAGCGGCTTGCATCCAGCGTAATCCTGTGGCCTTCATAAGATCGTCTGCCCAACTTGTTGATGGACGTCATACGCTGCGCTTGCCGGTGCGTGGTCTCCATTCTAGAACCTTACGTGCCCATCGGCCATCATTTCTGCGTGCTATATGGCCTGTCCACTGCCATTTCAACTTGCTAATTCGTTGGGCTATGTCGGTAACTTTGGTGCGTCTACGAATCTTCCCACATCTGAGTCGATCGCGCAAAGAGACTCCGAGCATAGCCCTCTCCATAGCTTGTTGGACTATACTGAGCTTACTTGAGGCCTATAGTAAAGGACCACGTTGCGGCAACACCCATTGGCCGATAACTTTTGACTTGAGGTCCTGAGGTATTTTGGACGAGAAAACGTTACAGTTACAGTTTCCCGAACGCTACCCAGCGGAGATGGATTCGGTTAGATTCGTCATCATCATCATCAGCCTATAACGTTTCCACTGCTGGGACACAGGCCTCCTCTCTTGTGAAAGGGAGTGGGCCATAATCCACCACGCGGACATCCATCGGGGATCCATCACCCAGTGCGGATTGGCAGATGTCACATGTCTTCGAATTTGATGGTTCTAGGACATGCCGGTTTCCTCACGATGTTTTCCTTCACCGTTTTGAGAGCAGTGGTGATGAAATAAATTACACAAAGTAATGCGCCAAGCTGGGTCCGAACTCACGGCCTACAACTCGTAAGTCGGGACCGATACCACTGGGCCACCACTGCTCTACTCGGTTAGATTATCCCGTGACAATGGAAACACACCAAGTGCATAGGATTTTAAACCAAATAAACTATGTTAGTAATTGATACAAAATCATCTAATATTCTAATCTATATTACTTTATATTGCAAAAACAGTTTTAATAATGGGCTTTTAAGTAAACTGCCAATGCGTATTAGTCATACACCCAAAGTTATAATTGGATCGTCACAGACATTTTTGATGAACAATGTTTCATGTTCGTTAGTGTTAGTTGCGAACCCCTGTTGCGTATCATGCAACGCAACGTTCGTACGTGCGTACACGGTTTTTGAATGGCCTTTCACAACGATGATATATTACTAGATTCCGCATGCACGATCTAAGGAACAAAAACTATTCTGTCAACTCGCTGAGGTACCACGTAAGCGAGGGGGACGGGGTACTGCGTTGTGATTGACTAACTCAAGGTCTGTTCTGTCTCAAGGTATGTTTACGGCTCACAGGAGTGCTCGAAATAAGAAGGATAATAGACTTTTTTGCCTAATGTGTTGACAGACATCGGTCGCATGTTATTAGGAGTCTAGTAATATATCGTTGTTGGCCTTTTATGACATTTTTGATGAGTCTTTTACGAAAAATTGTATATTATCAACACACAAGGATGTTTATGAACACAGAATATTTCTTCATTCAAGGGTTAATATTTATATTCCCTTAAAATAAGGGCACTCACTCTTGCGTACACCATTTCGGGAACATATACCTGTCGACCATATAAATATTTACTTTATGTGGTCATCATACCCGCACCTACCCATAGAACCAACTAACTAATAAATAATAATAATATTCCACAACTATCACACAACGCCATCTAGTCCCAAGCTAAGCAGAGCTTGTGTTATGTGTACTAGACAACTGATAAACACACATATATTTCTTATTCTAGGTAGATAAATTTACACCCAGGCACAGAACAAGTGATCATTGCTCATCCCACAAACATTTGTCCTGGGTGGGAATCTACGGACATCGCTAGACGATTCGCTAGTGCTCCGGCCACCGTGGAGAGGGCGGGCAGTGAGTAATGGGCGACTCGCTGTCCAATCATGGACCATGCTCGGGTCGACGGCGCGTTGTGTCCCACGCGCGCCTCAAAGAAGGTCGGCATAATGACGGAGCCCCCCTTTAGAGGGCTATAGCCTGCTGGGTTTGCGGGACACACCTCACACGTATACCGCGACTCCAGTACACAATGGGCTAGCGACGGATTTTAGTCAGTAAAAGTCTGACAGTCCGTCGCGCCCTGCCCGGGTGGTAGGACTAATTTGATGATTTTCACACGCAAAAAAAAAGTGAGATTTTTTATTAAGTCCGCCTTTGTACTGTCTTGTGCTTAAAATAAATAAACTCATTTCAAATAAATAAAAAGAAAACCTTACCCGCACTCCATTAAGTTTGATGGTTGGTTTGGCGATGGGCTCGTCTTCCATTTCCAGTGGTTCTTCGAACTCGAACAGACCCCCACCCATCTCCACACTCTCGCCGGGCTCGGCCTGTAAAAATATACAAGCTTATATTTTTAACCCCCGACGGAAAAAGAGGAGTGTTATAAGCTTAACGTGTCTGTCTATTTATCGGTCTGTCTGCGGCATCATTGAGAACGAATGAACCAATTTCAATTTAGTTTGTTATGTATTAAAGGTGACTTACATGCGAGTGTTCTTAGACAAGTTTGAGGAAAATCGGTTGAGCCGTTTAGAAGTTATGGGGGTGAAAGTGGAGAACGGTTATTATATTTTTAACCCCTGATGGAAAAAGAGGAGTGTTATAAGGTTAATGTGTCTGTCTGTTTATCGGTCTGTCTGTGGCATCATTGAGCTGGAACGAATGAACCGATTTCAATTTAGTTTTTTTTGTATTAAAGGTGACTTACATGCGAGTGTTCTTAGATAAGTTTGAGGAAAATTGGTTGAGCCATTTAGAAGTTATGGGGGTGAAAGTGGAGAACGGTAACCGAAGGTCTGTAAATATACTCAAGTGGGGTCAAAAATGAAAGCTCACTGAAAGGGAATATTGATGACTTAATCGAGAATGCTCTTAGCAACATATAATGATATAAAATAAGTATGTGTACCTATAAAAGTATATAATAAAAATAAATTAATTTTTTTATAAAACCCCAACCACCGTTTGGACCCTGGTCCCGATACCGCTGGCCCAATATGGTTTATATTTTTAAAAGTATTTTTTATTTTCTCGCTTTTATAAAAATATTTAAAAATGTAAAAAACTATGAATAAAGGATCCTACTGATATTATAAATTTGAAACGTTTGTTTCTCTTTCACACATAAACTACTGAACGAACTTGGATGAAATTTGGAAAACAGATACAGTAGAATCCGTTTATTATGACCAACCGCTTATTATGACGTATTACACAGCGAAGTTTGGTTTTCATAGAAAATTCTTTCAACAACTTCGACAAGTGTTCGGAAGCGTCACGTGATACCCGATGATGTTCGGCGCATGCATGGTTGTTTTGAGTCTCAGTGGGTAATAACAATTAATATTATTGACTTAGTTCTATATTGTCTCTCTGTTAAAATAAATACATACTGACAAAAACAGGAGGTTGTTTATTTTGTACAAAATGCTTTGTATGACGTCCGCTTAGAATGACCGTCCCTTCAATGTCATAATAAACGGATTCAACTGCAGTTTATAATCTTAACATGCTGATAGTTTTTATACTGATTTTCCCACGGGATAATTTTCGTCTTGTATCGGTGAAACCGCTAGCAGCAGCTAGTAAAAAATAATTATAAATGCGAAACTTCGCCTTTGGATGGATGGATGTTTTTTACTCAATTACGTCAAAATCTATGAACGGATCTTAATGAAATTTAGTTCAGAGATAGTTTATAGTCTGTAGTAACGTTTAGGATACTGTTTATTCCAGGTATTACATTACCGTGGAATAATTTCCGAGTAACAAGCGGGCGAAGTTACTGTCAACAGCCAGTGTCATTTTTTTAATAAAAATCGTATTTATACAACACGGAAACGCTATATCTAATAATAATGATAAAAGTCTGAAATACTATGTGAAAATTGATAGACTTTTTTACAATTTTCATGATTATTCTGATAATATAACCTTACATTTGTTTCGGGTCGAGATTTCTTCACAAATATGAAATTTTACCTTAGCATGTACAGTTCCCATGATGTATTGTGTGTTTAACTACTTCTAAGTGGAAATTATAAGTTTCTAATTAAAATCTAGACACAATTTGGAATTTTTCTATTTTGAAATTACATAAACAACAAGGTTTTGACAGTTCGACCGAACGATTAACAATTATGTACGCTGGCAACATTGATTTTTCGTTCGAAAAGTATTCATTAATTTTTATCAGACTTACTATTAGTGACGAAGCCAAAAAAAATCGGCAGATAAATACTTTTAGCTTAGACTTCGCCTCAGAATTTCGCTACAGTTCAACGAGTTGACTTTGTTTATGTTGTAACATTACCCGGTGTCTGGACGGTACAACTGGCCCTGAGAAAAAACGCTTATAGTTTAGTACCGCCACCAGCTCAAAGAGCTGTCAGCACAATTATTTCCGGGCCCTCTTAGAGGGCGAAAGGTTGCCGGGGTCACGTAGCTACCATGTTTGTCTCTCTACTACCAATGGAGGGTTGAGAATCTTTTTCTGCCGATGGAGGTGGTAGTACTCTATTTTTACAAATACTGGCATCGTCGGCATCATCGTCTGAACTGCGTGGGCGCGATAGGCCCTAGCCTCGAAAAGTTGCTTTAATTCAAAGCCCAGCAAGACGGAGTGGGAAGCGGTCGCCACCTTCTGCGAAGCAGTAATGCTCGTGAAGGAGGTGGCGGGCCGCGAGAGAGAGAGGACAGCGTCCTCCCTCCGTCCCGTCCCGTCCCGTCCCTTCCCGTCCCGTCCTCAGCCGCAGTGATAATCGCCCACGGCGTCGGACGTCGCAAGACGATCTCCGGCCACCGAAGGCGCGGGCATGCGGGCAGCGAGTAAAGAGCAACCCGCTGCCCGACCATGGACCATGCCCGGGTCGACGGCGCGTCGTGTTCCACGCGCGCCTCATAGAGCGTCCGCATAATGACGGAGCCCCCTCTCAGAGGGCTAAAGTCTGCCGAGGTCGCACAGGACTTATTCCATCACCGTGACCCCGGTACATAAAGGGCTATTGAAGGACGCCGTGGATTTTAGTAAGAGACAGTCCCTTCCACCCTGCCCGGGGTGGGAGGACTCATTTGATGATTTCACCACGCAAAAAAAAAAAAGCTCAAGGCCCAGCTTGCAGTCCTCCTAATTAAATAGTGATCCATTTGAACGGCCAGTCGGACCCCCCGGACCTCATCGACATCATCTGATCAGATCATCTGGAGCAGCATCCGGCGGGGGCTGAAGGACCCTTCTGGCCAGGCAGAAAACTAAATCTTGGTGAATTAACCAAACATATTTTCTTGTCTTTTTGCCTTCTATCGTCAATAACAACTTTATGCTTTAGGTGAGGGCCAAAGCCCGCCAGGGTAGCGGGACTGTCTCATCAGGTAATCGTAAGCCTGAAACGTAAAGGGCTATTGTAGGATCACCGTGGATTTTAGTCAGTACAAGTCTGACAGTCCCCCCCGTCCCGCCCTGGGCGTTGTCCTGCATCGTGTGCTCCACCGTGTCCTCCAGGTGATCCTCGCAGTGGATTCTTCATTTCCAATAAGACACAGGAACCTCCCGGAATATCCGAGTCCGGTGAGGAGTCAAGTACCCAACGACGATATATTACTAGACTCCTTATATTATGCGACCGATGTCTGTCAACACATTAGGCAAAAAAGTCTTATATCCGTCTTATTTCGAGCTCTCCTGTGAGCCGTAAACTTACCTTGAGACAGAACAGACCTTGAGTTAGCCAATCACAACGCAGTACCCCGTCCCCCTCGCTTACTACCTCAGCGAGTTGACAGAATAGTTTTTGTTCCATAGATCATGCATGCGGAGTCTAGTATAATAATATATCGTCTTTGCAAGTACCCTATTGTCAGTTTTTACACACAATAATTTGGTCACTAAGTGGCGCTGTCATCGCGCACACTGCGTCAAATACCTAGGTATTAGCACAGGTATTAGTTTTGAAATTAAATGAGTTTTCACAGACTTTTTAACGGTTTTTAGGAAACGCGGGAACACTCGACTTATTTTGATGGCTTGACAGTCGAGGGTTATGTTAAAGGCCGTGTTTAGGCAAAATTATGAGACATTATTTTATTATCGTCGTTCCAATTTTAACAGGAAAGCGGAAAGTACCTAATTATTACTCGTATTATGTTGTGGAATTATAATAATTTAGGTAGACGCTCCATGTAAAATACTGATATATTCAGTTGTATCTGGTTTGACTGGAAGCTGACCACAATATAGTTGGGAGAAGGCAGGCAGATGATGATTATGTTGTGGAATTAAAACGAGCTTTTATTAAGTAATATCTGAGTTTTATTAGATGTTAGTAAAAAGAACGAAACGCAAAATGACCTCTCCCATCATCATCATCAGACTATAAATGTCCCCACTGCTGGGACAAGCTCTATGAGAGGGAGTGGGCTAATTCACCAAGTGGGCCCAATGCGGGTTGGCAGATGTCACATGTCTTCGATTTTTTTGTTCTAGGACATACCGGTTTCCTCACGATGTTTTCCTTCACCGTTTTGAGAGCAGTGGTGATGAAATAAATAAAAAAAAAGTAATTTGCCTGGCTGGGTAAGAACCCACGACCTATAACTTGTAAGTCGACGAAGATTCCTAGTGGATTTCTAGTGGTAAGTGACCCTGACTGCTATGCCGGGGGTCGTGGGTTCGATCCCCACCCAGAACAAATGTTTGTGTGATGTGCACGATCATTTGTTCTGTGTCTGGGTGTTTGTCTATAATTTATGTATGTATTTATAAATATATAAGTATGTTTATCAGTTGTCTAGTACCCATAACACAAGCTCTGCTTAGCTTGGTACTAGATGGCGTTGTGTGATAGTTGTGGAATATTATTATTCCACTGGGGTGCGTTTAAGTCAACCATCCAGTTTAAAATTTATACGGACTAAACGTTAAACACCCCGTTCAAGTACACCGAGAGGTGAAACATCAAACTGACTAAAATTTTATATGCCCCGTTCACGGTCGTCCGCTGGTATAAGTTTTCGCCTACTAGGATAAATCTTAGCGACCTTTTTACCTCGCTAAATTTTATCCTGCTGTCAGATTGACTTTGACATGGAGCTGTTTGCTCAATTCGCTCTCTAGAAACAAATATTTGTAACAAGTACTTATTTTATCACCTCCGTGAACTTTATTTGTGTGTGACAAGTAAATAAGATTTGAAAAAAGTGAGAATAATTAATAACAAGATTAGCTGTCAATTGAATTTGATAGTTAAACCGGTTAAACCTATGACTCCGTTCAGCGAACCCTCGCTAGTTTGATTTTTATCTTGATGGTTGACTTAAACGCACCCCTGGGCACAATCAATCTATACATATAATAAAATAGTAGGAAAGTCAAAACTGTACATTGAATATTTTTTTAAAAGAATACTTGGGATGTGTTCTACAATCGATACCGAAGCCAAAAATATAGTTTTTAGAATTTTTGTCTGTTTGTCTGTTTGTCTGTTTATCTGTTTGTCTGTTTGTCTGTATGTATGTCCGGGATAAACTCAAAAAGTACTGGACGGATTTGAATGATTCTTTTTTTGTTGTATAGGTATTAAATCTGGTCAAAACATAGGCTATAAATTATTCTGGAAACTTGAACACCTGGCGCAGAACCGCAACAGACCAGCTAAACTATAAGAGATACAAAAATGGTGCGATAGCAAAAAGTGTTCCACGTGATGAGCATTTTCTGCTGAGAGAATAAAATTGAAGATCTGGAATACCTGTAGTGGAACTCCAAGAGCCCAGCTACACTATAACATGTACAGAAATTACGTCTAAGCAAAGTTGTTCAGCCTGATGAGCACTCTCTGTTGACGTATAAAAATTAAGGATCTGGAACACCTAATGTGGAACTCCAAGAGCCCAGCTACACTATAACATGTACAGGAATGACGTCTTAGCAAAGTTGTTCAGCCTGATGAGCACTCTCTGTTGACGTATAAAAATTGAAGATCTGGAACACCTAATGTGAAACTCCAAGAGCCCAGCTACACTATAACATATAGGAATGACGTCTTTTTTTTGCGTGGTAAAATCATCAAATGAGGCCTCCCACCCCCACTGTCAGATTTGTACTGACTAAAATCCACGGTGTCCTTCAATAGCCCTTTATCACCGTGACGGTGATGGAAATAAGTCCCGCGACCCCGGCAGGCTTTGACCCTCTGTGAGGGGGCCCCGTCATTTTGCTGACGCTCCGTCGACCCGGGCATGGTCCATGGTCGGACAGCGAGTTGTCCTTTACTCACTGTCCGCATGCCCGCGCCTATTGTAATGTTGGGGTTCCTAAGTGGGTGTTATTAAGGTGGCTGGAGGTCGTCTGCCGACGTCCGACGCCGTGGGCGTTAACCCACTGCGGTTGGGCCGGAGGGAGGATGCTGTCTTCTCCCTCTCGCGGCCCGCTCCCTCCTTCACGAGCATGGCTGCTTCGCAGGAGGTGACCGCTTCCCACTCCGTCTCGCCCCGCAGCATGTCCTCGACCAATGCCGGACGCGAGAGGTCTCCGCCTATCGCCGCCGTGAGGACACGTCGGTGCTCTGCCTAAGCTGGGCAGTCTTGCACCGTGTGCTCTACTGTGTTCTCCGGGCGATCTTCGCAGTGGTGACACCCAGGCGTTTCCTCCTTTCTCATCAGACACAGGTACCTCCCGAAACTTCTGTGTCCGGTGAGGACCTGCGTCATGCGGTAGGTAAGGACGCCGTGACGTCTCTCCAGCCACTCCTCAAAGAGGGGTCTTACCGCCGCTATTGCGGCGTGCCCGAGGAATGACGTCTTAGCAAAAGTTTTTCAGCTTGATGAGCACTATTTGTTTATGTATAAAAATTTAAGATATGGAACACCTGATATGGAAATCAAAGCTATCACTAATTTCACATATTACAGTGAAATTAGTATAGTGAGTATTTTATAATTATACAAATTATAAAATAACATAAGCTGGGATTTCGAAAAAAAGGCGGCAACAGTTTAGGACCGATTTTTGATGACGATGAATATTATTGTACTCTACTGGCCAAAAGCCATTATTAGCCGGGCTCTTGGAGTTGGGTAATAGACTTTTCAGATCTTAGATTTTGACGATCCCGTTATCGCTGGCATAAGCAACAGGATACGCGTACGAAGTCGCGGGCAGAAGCTAGTACATATAATAAAATAGTAGAAAAGTCATGTATGTCCGGGATAAACTCAAAAAGTACTGGACGGATTTGAATGATTATTTTTTTGTTGTTTACGTATTAAGTCTGACCAAAACATAGGCTATATTTTATTCTGGAAACTTGAACAGCTGGCGCAGAACCGCAACAGACCAGCTTAACTATAAGAGATACAAAAATGGTGCAATAGTAAAAATTGTTCTACGTGATGAGCATTTTCTGCTGAGAGAATAAATTTGAAGATCTGGAACAGCTGATGTGGAACTTCAACAGCCCAGCTGAACTATAACATATATAGGAATAACGTCTTAGCAAAAGTTGTTCAGCCTGATGAGCACTCTCTGTTGAGATATAAAAATTGAAGATCTGGATCACCTGATGTGGAACACCAAAAGCCCAGCTAAACTTATAACATTTATAGGAATTACGTCTTAGAGGGAGTGGTTCAGCCTGATAAGCTCTCTCTGTTGACGTATAAAATTGAAGATCTGGAACACCTATGTGGAACTACAAGAGCCCAGCTACACTATAACATACATGGGAGTGATAAAAGAGTTGTTCAGCCTGATGAGCATTATCTATTGATGTATAAAAAATTAAGTTCTGGAACACCTGATGAGGAAATCAAAGCTATCACTAATTTCACTGTATAATTATAAAATCACATAAGCTGGGATTACCAACACGCTGTGAAGGCGGTGGTAGTTTAGGACTGATTTTCAATGACGATGACTTTAGTAATAAAAAAAATATTCTACTGCAACAAGATCCGCGTACGAAGTCGCGGGCAGAAGCTAGTTGCTACTAAACGCAAAAAAAATCCTCTTGTTGACAAAAATTCTTACAATATAAGCTAACGGATAAAGCCGTTATTTATCATGTTAATTGACGTTTATACGATTATTTGGTCTCGTGTTTCTCGCTGAGCGTGGGGTCCTGGGTTCGATTCCCGGGTCGTGCAAAAAGTTCTAGGTATTAGGTTTTTCCAAATCAACGGGAAATGGCGGTAGGTAAGTGTGATCCGGCTATTTAGCCTTAAGGAAAATTTTAATTTAGGGAACTAAACCTATTTCGACTACTTTATTGTCGGCACGTTTAACAGGGTTTTAAAAACCCCGATTTTGTCTCGTGCCCTTTTTATTGCAAACTAGCAAACTTAGCTTTAGCAAACCTTCCCTGGATTGCCATGAATAATTTAAAACTAAAATCAGCCAAATCGGTCCAGCCGTTCTCTAGTTTTAGCGAGACTAACGAACAGCATAGTAGATTTTACAACAAGTGCACAAAACAAACCATTTTTATCCGAGATTTTTAGCATAGTAATATCGAGGATAAAAATGGTTTTGTGGACGAGTTATAAACTCTGTTTTTCACTTCGATTGCGAGGAAATAAAACAGTAGTATAACATAACATTTCTTTAATTAAAATTCAAAGTAAAATTAGAACAGTTTTGAATACTGAACGAAATTGTTTTTCCATATTAGCGGTATTCTTCTGAATTCGTTTTCTTTTTATTTATTTTTTTCATCTTTTTTTTTTCTTCACTGGACATTTTTAACAATTTTAGCGAATTGAAGAAATTAATAAAAGCACGAAAAAAGAGCAAGAGCTGTTTCCCACCGCTTTATATTTTTTAAATCTTAGGAAATTGAAATTAGGCTGCAGACCTATACACATACAGCCTACTATTAAATTAATTTTGTAATAATAATTTTCTTAAATCAACTAACCTACCGTACTTGAATTAATTTTTAACCGACTTCAAAAAGAAGGAGGTTATCAATTCGACGGTATGTTTTTTTTTTTTTTTTTTTTTTGTTTGTTACGCGATTACTCCGGCGTTTGTGGACCGATTTTCAAAATTCTTTTTTTATTCGAAAGGAGATGCTTTCGGAGTGGTCCCATATTCACCAAGTCAAGATCTGATGATTAGATCCTGGAGAAATCGAGGGCAACCCTTAAATTTTATAGGCCCGCATATAGTTTTTCGCAAATATTATGAAGTAATTTAAGTATTTGCGTATGGTAATCATAATCTCATGTAGCTGAGCTGATGATGGAAGGTACAACTCCTTAACTGTAAGGAGGCATCGACTGATTTAGTTTGTGTTCGCTTATCTCCGGAACTACAAGTCCGATTTAAGTCATCCTTTTTTTGTTATACTAGGTATCGTTCAACTGAGGGAACACTGCAAGTTTCATCAAAATCGGTTCAGTAGTTTTTGAGATAGGGAATTTTATTAGCTAATTTTGTACATGAGCGATGTTATTACCGGTGCTAAGGATTACAAAATTCTAGTGCACACACCTATTTGACAAGAATTTGGGTTGAATATTTAAACTAAAAAGAGTAAAATAAAAGCTTTTTAAAAAAAAATGTAACCGCCTTCAAAACCAACCACTAAAAAAGAGTAAAATAACCTAAAAAATAACTTTTCATTCGGAAGTCGGTAGCAAAAAAGACAATGAAAATAAAAACCACCGACTTCCGAATGAAAAGTTATTTTTTAGGTTATTTTACTCTTTTTTAGTGGTTGGTTTTGAAGGCGGTTACATTTTTTTTAAAAAAGCTTTTTTTAATATCTATTATATCATAAAAACACATAACGTCGTTGATAGTCCAATAACGCGTAACTAACATTGTTCAATTCCGCGTAACTACAAAAAAAGCAAAAATGAGATTTCGCGGCTGTAGGTAACTGATTATGATTGGCATCGACCTGTGCGACAAATTTTTGAATTGACCAACAAACAGAGGAGTAAATCAAAAATAACAATACCGCGGATCTTTGGATGAACAAATTTTGACACGAAAACCGCGTATATGCACCAGTTTGTATGAGAATGTGGAGTGTTTATGTGACGCTTCGGTTAAATATCGCTTTTTTTACGGCATCACTGAATTATTTTGAATGTAAGTATTTCACATGTATTCTATACGTTATGTTTATTCAAATTGTGATGTTTTTTATTCTAAAATCGTGTAATTTGGTGTGTAAACAGCGACGACAGGAGCTTCCTCGGTTGGATAAGTTCTTGGCCTAACCTAGATTTGAGGGTAGTATGTAAAAATTTGTACCCATTCGATAGCTTGATCATTCAGTTTAAAGATTCATTGTAAATTACGGTTATCATTTAAGATTTTTTTTATTTCAGGGAATCTGCTACACTGCCTGCAGGTACTGACAAAATTTCTTAAAGTAGAACCGTCAGCACTACTTTGTCGAAACTAAAATAATGCTATATCAAATCAAGTAAGGAACAAATAACAAATCACGAGGTACTGCCCCTTCGAATCCCCTGATAAAAAAGAGAACAGCCTTATTCAGACAGTGCAGAGAGAGCGGCAAAGATGACTCGAAGAGCCGAGGGCCATGGACGTCCTTCACACTAGAAAACATCAAAAAATTCAGAAAAACTTGTTTTAGAAGACCGAATATTGAAAGTCCGTGAACTAAGTGACACTATAGGGATGTAAACTGAGTGATAATTCATATCTTTATCAAAGTAAAAGGAATGAATAACGTCGTAGCAAAATGACTGACGCTATTATTACCGCTGAACAAAAACTTAACCTGGTTAAATTCGCAAGATGGTATCCGACGATCAGATACCATCATTTTTAGTGAATATTTACGATAATAGACTGTCCTATTACAGTCCTGAGCTATAACAATTGTCAAAACAGGGGAAACAGGGAGATTTTTCTCCCTTGAAAGAAGTCAAGTCACGAAAATCGCTAGGAAAAGTGATTGGAATCAGTGTTTTGGGGATCCAAGGATTTTTGTCTTATTTCCCAAAGACCAGTCTATAACAGGCTAACAGTAAGCTAATTTGTTTGATGAATTAACTGAAAAAAGTCCTGAAAATCGGTCGGGATTAAAGCTTTTTACAGGATAATGCACCGGATCACCATGTATTTTTTACGACATCTATTTAATTAATCTCTTAATAATTATATTCTTGCAATAATTGTCTATATTTTTTAACAAGTCGACTTAATTTGTTAAAAATGTAAATAAATATTTTAGGATAGAGGTTTGTTAAAATTATGAATAATTATTATAGAAAACATTGTTTCTAGATATTTTTAATTAAAGTTACAATTTTGAGACTTTGAGTTGTTCCTGTTCTAAAAAAAATATTTAAATTTATTTATGATTGAACATTATCATTTTAATACTTAATTTTATGAAATAAATGATTGATTGAAGTTGTAATATTATTTTATAAATTTACAGTTTCACGTAAGTACTGTCTAAAACCCAAAATCGTTTGAAACTATACAGCGTAAGTGATTTTCTAATTAAAATATTAATAATACTGACTTCAAAATTAATCCATTATATGAAAGAAAATAAAACAATCCTCTACCCAAGTTCGGTCAAAGATCGGTCGATTAGATTTTTAGAAAATCAGTTTTTTGGCTCTCCTGTAAAATCTGTGAAAGTGTAGTTACGCAGTATTTGACAGTGTTAGTTACGCAGTATTGGACTATCAACGACGATAAGGCAAATAAATTAAAGTAAATATTATATAAAAACAAATTCTATCTATGAATCTATTTTGTTGCACATGGCTGTATGGCTCATTTTCTTTGCCTTAATATAATACACAAGGGCGTTAACGTATCTACTCATAAATATGAGTAGATACGTTAACGCCCTTGTGCACAAAATTCGATTTTGTGCAGCCTATGCCCTGCACAAAGAAGCACTTTCAGAGCAAGAGAAGTGAAAATTGATTTTTATCATTTAAGAAGATATATCGTTAGTTTTTCAATTACAAGTACTTCAGTGATTTTCCGGTTTCAATATGACCTATATACCTAGATTTGACAAAAAAAAACGAAAGTTTCCCTTTATCCTGGTCATGAAAATCACAAAAAAAAACTATATCTATACTTATACTTATATTTTTTAATCTTTTTTTTAAATATATATAGCTGAAGAGTTTGTTTGTTTGAACGCGCTAATCTCAAGAACTAGGTACAAGTCCGATTTGAAAAATTATTTCTGTGTAAGATAGCTCACTTATCGAGGAAGGCTATAGGCTATACAGGATATTCTCACGGGATCGGGAATAAAACGGAATATGAGCATACGAAGTCGCGGGCAACAGCTAGTATTAAATAATAGTAGATTACGCACCAAGGGAGTAAAGCATTGCCTTACGTCACGGGCGTATTGAATCCCGAAACTACACTAAGGATTCTGGGGTGAAACGAGGGAATTAAGTTAAGAATCCTTAGTGTAGCGAGGGATTCAAGTCAGCCCAAGACAAGGCAGCTTTACTCCCGAGGAGCGTACTCTGCTTTTCACACCTACTGCGAGGAAATAAATTCGAATTTTGAAATTTGATGTGGTACGACAACCTTCGAACGTGAAGTTGGCACCACTGTAAGCGATCAGCTGTTGCTGCCAGCGGCCGCCATTACTGATACGACTCCTTGGTGAAAGTTTTCATTCGGTTTTCTTTGAGTTTCCAAATTCAAATCACATTATTCCCACGGGAATAATGAAATTCAGTACATATATTATTCCCGGCTCGAGCGAGGGGGAATAATGTCATGCTTTACAGTAGGTTTGACTGACGTATAATATGACATTTACGAGCAAGTAGTGTGAAAAATTGGTTGTTACTTAAAAATCTGATTATACGTCATGTTTACATTCATAATTGAAAAAGAAACCTACTTAATTAGAAGACTTATTTAAAAGACAATAAAGTTTTTTGAGGCGATTTATTCAACTCATATTAACACACATTTAAACTATACCTATGGTCAACTTCGTAGAAAATAAGGGACTACAGGAGCATTATTTATTTGTGGAAAGAAAAATTCGACTCGGCGCAGGACTCGAATTCCACTGCGTCCTTTTGGATTTGTCCAGATGCTCCGATTAAGTAAGGTAAATCCAGCAGACAAAACTGACTGTATTTTAGTACAACGACTGTGTTTTAGTATAATACTTAATATTATTACCGGTGTTTTTTTTTGTTTTTCTATGTATAATAATAATATTCATGTGATACAGGCGACAGGTTCAAATCCTGTTCGCGGTCGAGTTTTTCTTTCTACAGAAATACCTTGCACTTCTCGACGTAGGGGTTATGTTAGTGCGTCATCATCATCTTCCTTGCCTTTATCTCATTTTACTTGTGGTCGTCGCAACATGTTTTCTTCTTCCATTCTTGCATCAGACGTCACAGTATCATTTACTACTTTTTCATTCATATCATTCCTTAGACAATCCATCCATCTTTTCTTTGGCCTTCCTTTTCCTCTTCACCGATCAACATTCATACTCATCACTCTCTTAGTCACATGAGTGTCATCCCTCCTTATCACATGTCTCGGTATGTATATGGGATAAGGAGATATGACACCCATGCTACTAAGACATAATCGTTAGAGCGTATAATATTAAAAATATATGCGTCATAATAATGATGGTGCATTTCGTTATAAATGCAAATGTATTTATATATAAAGTATTTTTCATAGTTATAACAATTAAACCACATTTCTTTTTTGTATTTATTGCGAAGTACCTACTACTATACTATATATAACTAGTTTTATTTATGACTCACACGCAATTACATGAATATTAGAAGGAAATTTACAGTTTTATTATAATAATAATATAGATAGACAGTCAACATTGTGTCAGTGATCGTTTTCCCTATACATATCATTTTTCAAATGTCACCGCAGTCGATTGGGTCACATATTTAATAAAGTAATGTTGTAAGTAGATCAATAAAGTGATTTGAAGGGTTTTTAGACTATCATGTACAATGTATTCCATCACAAGCAGCGTTGGATACATGCTGGCTGTGCTGCTGAGCTATGTCTTCAGTAGTGAATACCCTTTCAGTAAGTTATTTAGTAAATTATTATTGTCTAGCTACTCTTCATAGTTACATCACCGCTGATCACCTCCTATTGGTCATAGCGTGATGTAATATAGTCTATAGCGTTCCTCGATAAATAGACTATACAATATAAATTTTATTTTGAATTCGAACTAGTAGTTCCGGAGATAAGCGCGTTCAACCAAACTCTAAACTACTTCAGGTTTACAATATACTACTATAAGTGATTCGTGATTGGGTGCATTCCTTGAAGTGAGAAGTACTTACTTATTTGCAACATTTTTTTATCCCGACAACATGGGGTCCAATCTGATTGGTTTTGAAGTTAAAGAAGTTTTATATTTTTCGGAAAATTCCACCTCTCCATCATGCGAGTTGCTCTTACTCGCCGCTCGCAAGCCCAAACATGCATAGTTTAGCATAATCAAATACTAGGTAATATTATTACTTTCTCAGTGTCTGTGGAAACAAAAATTCAACTACGAACAGAATTCGAACCTGCGACCGCAGGTTCTTGACAGTAATGTCAAAGTGTGGCTTTATCATTTTGATTACTCTATAATAGATGGAACAAAGTTAGCGTAAGATATTAGGAATGCGAGCACGCCGCAATCAAAATCAAAAGCATTTATTTCAAGTATACCAGTTACAGGCACTTTTGACTTGACAAAGACATAAAAAATATAATTAAATACTACAAAGTTAAAAATGAAAAAAAATGAAAAAAATGAAAAATGTTTTATTCAGTAACACATTTGGTTTAACAATACTGAGGTTGACCTCTCCTTTTAAGTGTGAAAACACCTGTGCCAGGAGTAGACGTGGGCGCCGCCTTAAAAATTCTCGGCGGCGGCGCGCTGACCAAATTCAAACGGCGGCGGCGTGGCGCCGGCGGCGTGGTTTTCTACTACCTTCAACTAAAACTCGAAATCTACTCCCTATCTTCTTAAAACCGGCCGGCTCCTTAATGCCGTTTCAGGCGGACGACAGGAAAATTTCGTTTTTTTTTTGTTTTGATGGCATCTCGCAAGTCATCCTCTAGTACGTTGTGTACGGCGCAACCGGACTTTTCTGTGGATGCCTTAAAATTAAGGCCTCCAGCCAGGGCAACAAACTTAGTTATTAAAAAACTAAGCGACCACAAGCTAAGGGCCTTTGGGGTACGGAGCTCAGCGTCGCTGGGGAGGGGGGAAATGTCAGTCCTATACAGTGCAGTAAATACCTTGTCCTGATCAGGTCATCAGGTACAAAAAAAAGCTTATATCAGAGAAGCGAGTACTCAATAAGAAAATAAGCAAATTGGTGCGACGTGACCTCCGAACCACCAATTAACGCGGAATTGAAAAGGCAATAGAAGAGAATCGGGTTGCTAAAGTGTTCGCCCAACAGCTGAAACGCTCGCATCTGACGAAGCTTAGATCACCATGGCATGGCAATGGCCAAACCATAACCTCAAAGCCGGAGATCCTAGTTGAGATAAAAGGCTTTTATGGTCAGTTGTACGACAGTCGTGGTCTACAAGCCCCTTCTTCAGAGGATAACCGAGCCACTCTAACACGCCACTACACCGATAAACTGCCGGAAATCAGTCTCGATAAGGTGACAATGGAATCTCTTCGGTGCTTCTGAAAGCAAGTAGAAAGCCCATACTTCAGGAGTTCAAAAAGCAGGTAGAAACCCCGTATTTCGGGAGCTCCAAAAACTATTCAACTCTATTTTAGACACTGGGACAACTCCAAAGGCGTGGAACAGGAGTGTTGTGGTCCACTTTTTCAAGAAGGGCGACAAAACCATATTGAATATCTATCATCTCATATCACTGCTGAAGTCCTGATCCACGTGTATAAACTGTTTTCGAGGTTCATCACAAACCACCTTGACGAGTTTCAGCCTCCGGAGCCGTCTGTGTTTCGCGGAGGATTAAGCATCATAGTCCACATCCACACAGTGAGGCAAACTTGCCTCTTTGCATAAGCAGACCCTGTACTTTCTTTTATCGTGGTAAAATCATCAAATGAGTCCTCCCGCCCAGCTCGGGGTGGGAGGACTCATTTGATGATTTATAGACTTGTTCTGACTAAAATCCACGGTGTCCTTCAATAGCCCTTTATGTTCCGGGGTCACGGTTATGAAATAAGTAACGCGACCCCGGCAGGCTTTGGCCCTCTGAGAGGGCGCCATCATTATGCTGACGCTCCTTGACGCGCGCGTGGAACACGACGCGCCGTCGACCCGGACATGGTCCGGACCCGGTCCATGGTCTGACAACGAGTTGCCCTTTACTCGCTGTCCGCATGCCCGCGCCTACGGTGGCTGGAGGTCGTCTGCCGACGTCCGACGCCGTGGTCGTCTACCACGGAGCCCCTGTCCTTAATATTTGTTGATTAAGAAAAGACCTTTGACTCTGTTGAAACCTGGTTCTACAATCAAGTGGACTGGACTGGACTGCTGAAATGTCTTAATGACGCCACGGCTATGAGTGTCTAAGTACAGAACTAACATATCCTGCTGCGCAGGGGGATGTTATATCCCAGAAACTGTTCACCAACGATTATTGGGATATTAATTCAGTAATTTTGGATGAGTCAATCACGAAAACAAATACACGTCTTTACGCCACTCACGCCGCGCGGTGAATGTCGGCGGCGGCGGCGGCGTGCGGGGGGCACACGGCGGCGCCGCGCCGGCGCGGCGCCAATGTCTAGCCAGGAGTGGCCGCTCTCCCTTAACTAGTTTACATTTTTGTTTAAATGTATCTTCTTAATAACTTATTAACTTATAATTAATCTATACCATAGAAAAGAATGAGTTACGCTGTGAGTATGTGTGCGAAGTTGTGAGTGCCTATGTGTGTGTGTGTGTGTGTGAGTGTGTGTGTATGTGTGTGAGTGTGTGGGTGTGAAATATATACGAGACACATTTCTATAGTACTGTTTCATTTTGTTTTTATATAAATTTATAGATATAACAAGTGTATACACAATGACTGATTAAACATTTTTATTTAATAATATGGACAATCATATTCTCAGTGTCTTCATAGTTTAGAGTTTTCAACCACTCCGTCACCATCCGCTTACATTCTAAATTAGTTTTTGTATATATTTTAAGAATTTTATTAATATAATTATATAAATGCGAAGATTGATTTAAATATTGGTGACTAGCAAAGTAAGTCCTACATGCACGTGTTTTAATGACTATATACTTCCGTCTTTTCGTTATTAAAGTGGGATCAACTGTAAGCGACTTATGTGTTTTTAGAATGGCAACTATTCGTAAATTATATATCCTACAGGATATATAATTTACGAATAGTTAACACGTTAGCTATTGAGTAAAGAGTAGCTGTTGGAAACCTAAGTTTTTTTAAAAACATAACCTTCAAGAGTATTCTTTGAGCACGTTCCACCTCGAGGAATTTAGTTTTAGATGCACCCCCCCATACTGGAATGCAATAGATCATGATTGACTGAGCCAAGGCAATATAGACCTTTTTAAGTAGTTCAACGTTAGACGAATGTCTAAGGATTTTAAGTATCCAGATCAACTTCCTAATTCGACCACCTATTAGATCTATCTGAGAGTGCCAAGATAGAATAAGAAGAAAGTTATGATGCTACAGTCCCAGTCACAAGACATAAAAACTGTAAAAGTACCGTAGATGCCCATTCCAAGAAGTAGATCTCTATGGAGAAGAACGGGCAAGAAATTCACGAAACGGCAAGCTCTTTGCCCCACAACGTCCTGACCTTCCACCTGACGCAGGCTATCACCAGAAACGATTGTTTCAGTAGGTAGTAATGTCAAATTGGGTGGGAAGAAACGCATGGGTTTCACCACTGTGTAGATCGTCCGTAGGACATGGTTGAGAAAACGGTGGAGACTTGCCCCCCTTGGGCAGATCTATGGAAAACTTTACAATTCGCGAGTCAGGTGTCAATACTTGGTCGCGGAACTATCGGGTAACCGTCACCCTGAAACGTAAGTAAAGGGCTATTGAAGGACATCGTGGATTTTAGTCAGCACAAATCTTACAGTCCCTGGCCCGGGTGGGGGGACTCATTTGATGATTATACTTATTAAAATTTGTTTTATATAAATACTTTCTCATTGTTTCAGATGTACCAAAGACAGTATTTTCTCCATTTTATTTTGGTTACAATGGACAAAGCACTATACTAAACCTGGACGTCACATTCAAGAATATTCAAACAAGCGTTACTCACTTGACCATCACCCGAAACACATATGAGAATTATTATGATAGTCCAGGTCAATATTTTATTTAGTATCTATATTTGAGTTATCTTTATATTTTTTTTTGGAAATTTAGTTTTATTCAGCGGAGATGCCGTCCCATTGGTATGGGAGATTTTAAGAGAAAACCGCAAGGGCTAGAGAATTGAAAACCGAAAATACCTATTAATTTAATGAGTTTAAATACTTTTTTTCTCAGTAAAGAAAGGTTTTGGCCGTGTTCCTATTTTTTCCTTTTTTATAATCTCGTCAAACATTTTTTCTGAATATTTGAACACAGCGGAAAATCTGGCCAATTTTTTAGGATTCTGAATGTTCATATCTCTTTTAATAATTAGTTATGGAAAAAAGGAAAATAAATAGAGACATGCCAAAAGTGGCCACAGATTTTTTGTAAAAAAAAATATTGCTCTTCTGGCATTATCCAGGGAGCAAACAGGGAGCAAACGTTTGTATGGAAAAACGGCCGTTCTGTTTCCTCTTAAGGGATGACAATCCGATACGACCTCAGTAAGATCAGGTGAAGTACCAACTTGTGAATACCGCCGTAGTCAAGCAGACCTCCAGCTCTGTTCATCTTGGTATGACCACCGCCGTGTCCTCGCGGGGGCCATAGACAGCGGCGACGTTCTTCGTCCGGCACTTATTAAGATCATGCTACGAAGCAAGCGGTAATGAAACATGCAGCCTTCTGCGAAACAGTAATAGGTACTTAGCGAAGGAGGTCGTGGATCACATGAGGTAGAGGACATCCTCCACCTCACAACCCTGTTATCACGCGTACGTCATGAGCGTCAGACATCGTGAAGCGATTTTTGATCACCAAAGGCGTGAGTTTGCGTTGGTGAATAATCAGTAGCTCACCATTTCTAATCAAGGACCTCGACTGGACAGGACCTGCCTGTAAAATAATGACTAAAGGGCCAAACGTGCGCTTAAACTAAGGGTCACTAATATACCTACATATACTTTTTCATACTACTTGCTCGTAAATGTCAAATTATATGTCAGGCAAACCTACTGTAAAGCAAGTCATTATTCCCTCTCGCTCGAGCCGGGCAATAATATTGTACTGAATTTCATTATTCCCGTGGGAATATTGGGATTTGAATTTGGATCCTCAAATAAAACCGTATGAAAACTTTCACCAAGGAGTGTCGGAGGCCAGATTCTTTCGCAGCGTTTAAAAGAAACTTATGTCTAACCTAACACGTAAACCCACGGCGTCGGACGTCGGCAGACGACCTCCGCCCACCGTAGGCGCGGGCATGCGGACACCGAGTAAAGGGCAACTCGCTGCGCTAAGGAGATTCACCCCAAGAATCCATAGTATCGCTTTGAGATTCAATACGCCCGTGACGTAAGGCAATGCCTTACTCCCTTGGTGCGTAATCTACTATTAAATCTCTTTCAGGGCCTACTGTGACACCAGCATATGTAAATGTAGACGAAAAGACAAGAGAAAGTGAATTTATAATCCTTGAAACTTTGAAATATTCCCAAATTTGGTTTGATATAGCATTATATAATCGAACAGGATTATGTTATAAATCCCAAATAATAGAAGGAAGAAAAATCAATAAATTATATACTGGCGACTTTTACTGGGATACTACACAAAGTAAAAGGACATACTACTATAATAATTATACGAAATATGGTAAGTTATTTTTTTATATTATTAGGGCTGCGGGGCGTGACGGGGTTGGAAGCGGTCGCCTCCTTCTGTTACGCAGTTATGATATAGTATCTGCCAAAAAAGTCTGGAATAAAATTTATTGACCCCGTGTACCAATGTATTCGAACATTACAAAACGATAAGCAAAAATGTAAAGTGTCGTAACACGATCAAAACAAACGCTTCGTGGTAAGTAGGCGACTTTGACTCTTCCTTGACCTTATACTTTATTTTGAAAATCGAACGATGGTTTTATGAAATTCCAATCATGCATTATTAGGATCACTGACCTTTATTCCAGACTTTTCTGGCGGGGACTATAGTGAAGGAGAGATTCGTGAGGGAGAGGGCAATGTCCATCTTGTGATGGGCGACTCGCCGTCTGATACTGAACCATTCCCGGCTTAACGATGCGCGAAGCGTCGTAACCGTGACCTTGGAACGTAAAGGGCTATTAAATGCACCGTGGATTTTAGTCAGCAGGAATCTGACAGATCATTCCCATGATTGGAAGACGCGTTTGATGATTTTACCATGATAAAAACCTCATAAATAATAATAATATGGCCAGGATCTGGCTCGAAGTAATATAATAATCATTAGAACAATGTTTTGTTATATTTTCAGTCAGCGATGTTCATTATTTTCCGCCAAACGTTTGCAAAATGGAAGTGGACCTCAGTAAAGCATGTGAAGGTAAATATTTCAATATTAGAAGATTTATTTATGACGAAAATGATTTTTTTTTAATAATATATATTAAGGTTATTAAAATGTGTACATACATTATTATGTTAATATATATAATTCGTCGGAAATGTATGTAATTTCTAAGATCGCCCGGAAATGTGTAAAACCCGAACCTCGGGGTGTCCCTGACGTCTACTTTCAAAGGCACCAATAACTCTTGGGCACCCCGAGGTTCAGTTTGGTTAGGTTCTTTTGCAGCGTTTAAAAGAAACTTATGTCTAACCTAACACGTAAACCCACGGCGTCTGACGTCGGCACCCACGGCGTCGGACGTCGGCAGACGACCTTCGGCCACCGTAGGCGCGGGCAACTCGCTGTTCGACCATGACCATGCCCAGAGCGTCAGCAAAATTGAGGGGCCCCCTCACAAAGGGCAAAAGCCTGCCGGGGTCGCGGGACTTATTTCCATCACCGTGACCCCGGAACATTAAGGGCTACTGAAGGATACCGTGGATTTTTGTCTGTACAAGTCTGACAGTCCCTTCCGCCCTGCCCGGGGTGTGGGGACTCATTTGATAATTTTACCACGATAAAAAAAACTGAACAAGTAAAACACTTATTTTTTACACATTTCATAGTTTTATTAGCCTCGTAATTATAGCCAATTCTTATTACCTATTAATATATTTCCGGTAACATTCATATAATCATGTACATATTTTATATTTTGCAAAATCAATAAGTTTATTTTTTTATATTATACGGTTGGTAAGAGTGTTGTGTTTATTGCATCCGGAGATCGAGAATTCGAATTCTATTTGCGGTCGAATTTTTCTTTCCATAGAATTTTTTTGAAATAAAATAAGTCACTTATTTATTTTAAGTGGTTTAGGTTTGGTTTACCTAAACGGTTAAACTTGACCCTATTACTAAGACTTTGCTGTCCGTCTGTCTGTCCGTATGTCACCAGGCTGTATCTCACGAACCGTGGCAGTAAGTCAGTTGTTTTCACAGATTATGTGTTTTGTTGACGCTAATTACTTACAACAAATATTTAAAAAAATAAATAATACAATAAATAATGAAGGGTCCCATACTGTCAACGTGCTATTTTTGGTCGATCACGATTTCAGGCCATTGTTGGCCCGGGATGCGTAAGACTAATGGGTAGCTTGCCGTCCGACCAAGGATCAGCTATGCATTTTACATAAAGCCGCGTACAGACATCGCGAGGCGTGCGACACGAATGGTTCGTCTCGCATGCCTCAACCTGAGGCATACCATGGTACATTTCTGCGTGCGTCCCGAACGAAACATGCTCAAGCTGAGCAAGCAAACCACCACGCACGGTGTTCGTGTTGACTTGCTGTGATATTTGACGCCACGCGTCTTCCCTTTTACATTTATTGTAATAATCAGAATGTATAGAGTCCCACAACACTCTATTAATTTCATAAAGTTGAACCAGCTCACGTGACTCGGTATTGGCCTCCATGATGCATGCGCGCAACGCAAACGACACCTGTCCGTCCACACGGAGCGCACGGCTCGTACTGAGGCGGCGTTCGCAACGATCGTATGGCGCGAATGCTCACTGTGAGCACACACGTCCACACAGTCCGAGGCATGCGAGACGAACCATTCGTGTCGCACGCCTCGCGATGTCTGTACGCGGCTTAAGAAATCTCATCTCTGCTCTCTACGATAATGTTATTCGACGGGAAGCATATTATATTACATACTTATATACTTATAGTATACTTAAATACATACACACATATTATAGATAAATAACACCCAGACACAGAACAAATGATCATGCTCATCACACAAGCATTTGTCTTGGGTGGGAATCGAACCCACAACCTCGCGATAGCAGTCAGGGACACTGACCACTACACCAACAGGCCAGTCGAAAAACAGGTTACCTTCTCTTTGGAACGTGAAGGACTAATGAAGGAAAGGAAAGTCCTTATAAACATATCGCTGTCAGCGATACGAACGCCTTTGTAACCATCAGTGACATGAGGATTAACCCTTAATCAAATTAAGCAATTGCCTAGGGCATCACGTCTGGGGGGGGGGGGGGGGGGGGCACCAGAAGAAGCATAAAAATATCCTAAGGACGGATTTTATTGTGCTTCTTCTAGTGCCCCCATGGGCATCACGTCTCACTCTCACGTCACCAAAAACTTACTGAAACTGCTTAAATTTTCTAGCTCGCTTCGCTCGCTATACCATCTTGTGTAGGACCGGTTACCTTATTTATTGCATATACGAGTAAGGTGCATAAAAAAATCGAGCTCGCTTCGCTCGCTCTTAAATATCACTAGACTCTGTTTTAGCTACTGGTGGGTTACCATGAACTCTTTAAGCGTGAGTCTTTAGGCTGTGGGGAAGACAGAGCTATACAAGTCGTTTAGCGCCATCTCGTTCCCTGAGCGTAATTATTCACGCTATAAGTGTCTAAACACACTATGCCGAACGTACGCGACCGAAGTTCCGCGGCTGATTTTACGTTCCAACGTATTCGATATGACACACCATAAGTGCCGAACTTACGCGGCTGAAATTCAGTTGCGCAATTTTGTGTGTATATTCAGTGTTTCGAGCGCTGTCGTGGCGTCGTGTCGTGTTATCTAAACAGCAGGACAGACAAATGCAGAATAAAGTGATCCTGTTAGGGTTCCGTTATTACTTTTGAGGTGCGACCGAATTTTCGCTGAACTTACGCCCGACTGAAGTTCGGCTGTACGCTATAACGCAACGTAATTTCGGCATAATGTGTCGCCAGTAATTCAAATAGCATTGCAGGCGTAATCATGCCGAACTTCCGTCGCGTATCCTCGGCATAGTGTGTTTAGACATTAAGACGTCATGGTAGGCCAGTATCACCAATGAATACGTTAAAATAAATTAAAGGCAGACACTACTGTGGATAGGTTGGAAACGCTGACGGAAACGGACGTCGCCACTGTAGGCGCGGTCATATAGATGGCGAGTAATGGGTAACTCGCCGTCCGATCATGGACCGTTCCCGGGTCGATGGCGCGTCGTGTTCTTCCACGTGCACCTCAAAGAGCTGTCATAAACTGACTGTGCCCCCCTTTAGAGGGCCATAGACTGCAGGGGTCGCGGGACTATCTCATCATGTACCTAACCTTAATCCTGGTACGTAAAGGGCTATTGAAGGATTACCGTGGATTTATTCAGTACAAGTCTGACAATTCCTCCCGTCACGGCCTTGGCGGTACGACCCATAAGATATAATTCAACACGAAAAAAACCTGTGGATAGGGGGGCACCAAAGGCTTTAATTGCTTAGGGCATCATGTAGTCTTAATCCGTCACTGGTAACCATACAAAGATTGTAAAACCATTTTTTGTAACAATTTTGGTGTACAATAAAGTGTAGGTATCAACTAACATTTGCACACATTCACAGAATACCACCAACCGCCATAATATTTTTTTTATGATCTCATTAAAGGAGGCCAACACAACACTAAAACCTATTTTTAATTGTTTCAGATCAGCAAGTATCTACTGACAATAATTTAAAGTGTAATAAAGAAAATTCACAATATGTTTGTACGTTTGTACCAGATAACGTCATGAAGGATAATAGCATCGTGCTATATCAAATCTCTGAAGAGAGTAAGTAAGGGTGTCAGTACACCAATTAATCCATTTTTGATCGATGTTAAAATAGATAAATAATGATGCAATTCGACTGACTTACCTACCTACGTCGTCATGGCGAGCGTGTTTTCATCCATCTGTAGATAGCCGCACGTTTTATGTCATATGTCGTAGTGGTAAGGATGATTTTCACTTGTAGTTGAAATCGATCGTGTTGCGTCGCATCGCGTCATCCAGCAAGCTCGCTTCTGGGTCAGCTCAGACCAACGACGATATATTACTAGACTCCTAATAACGGGAGACCGATGTCTGTCAACACATTAGGCAAAAAAGTCTTCTATCTGTCTTATTTCGAGCACTCCTGTGAGCCGTAAACATACCTTCAGACAGAACAGACCTTGAGTTAGCCAATCACAACGTAGTATCCCGTCACTCACGCTTACGTAGTACCTCAGCGAGTTGACAGAATAGTTTTTGTTCCTTAAATCGTGCAAACGGAGTCTAGTATTATATCGTCGTTGCTTGTATAGCTCTGTCTCTTTCTCACACTCGAATTTTTCTTTCCATAAAAATCTTTACAATTTGTTAAGCAGACGTTTAAGGGCTGAATTTTGAATAGTCAGATAACTTTTATCTGAGGAATAAAAATGGAGGTTTGACAGCTTATCTATAGAAAATATGTCAACCCTTATTTTAAGATAAAATTTATCTATTAAAAATTCAGCTCTAAAAAATGTTTCCTTCTTAAGAGATAAAATTAGCCATGCTACGCATGATGGTTGATTGCACAAACATAAAAATAACATTTTTTTTTCACCACAGATACCACTATTGAGCCTCTACTCGAGTTTAAAGCAATATCAGCTTTAAATCTGTATTTTTATTTTGAATTATTTGATAATAATACCTTTCTTAAGCTGGAGGCAACGAGTTTACAATATAAAACGATAAAATCATTCAAAATTAGCATGACTGCGAAGGACATTGGTAAGTACCTACAATATAAGGATTAAACGAACTTACCTAGTGAAGTTCTATCCTTATTATATGAAGAAATTAGTCCGAGGTATGATAATACTTGTAGTAGCCGCTTTCTAGGCACTTCGACGCGATTTTTTAGATATTGTCTGAAAATAAAACAAAAAAGCGGCACCTGGCAACACCGCTGTCACTTGTCATTCAGTTTAGAGCAATGGTACCAGGTACCTCAATATGGGAAGAATTAATTGAAAGTTAATTTTGGGAGGGTGGGAATCTCATACCTCGGACTAATTTCTTCATATAATAAGGATAGAACTTCACTAGGTAAGTTCGTTTAATCCTTATATTATATTCGAAATTAGTCCGAGGTATGATAATACTTGTAGATGTTCAGAGAACATAAAATGATAAATATGTTAAAAACAATTTGTTTCAATATCCGATTTTGCTCTTTTAAATGGAAATATATGTCTTTATAGACGCCTGCTTATGTACCTACATAAGCAGGCAATCATAGCTAGCCTTGACTTAAATAAAATAAAAAATAAAAATAAAAAAATCCTGTCTTTCAAACTCCAAATATTTAAGACTAAACATCAGGAGTCACACTTCATCTTCATCTGTACATAACCAAAATCTTTAAATTCTTCTTAATTCCTAATATTATCAAAATCAGTTTAATACTTTCACAGTCTTTAACTATAAATAATAATTCCTTTTAAAACTATTAAATTATTATTATGTACCTATTAATATAACACTGAAATTAAGGTTAATACAGGTATTAAAACTTGATGAAACGTAATCAGTAATCAGTTCAATCAGTTCCCTTTTTTTTTTTTTTTTTTTTTTTTTTTTATTACATTACATCTCTTGGTCTATTACCTATATTATAATGATTTACCCAGGTAAACAACCGTGAGGACCCACTGCCTGCAGTATAGAGTCCACAGTTAAGCCTAAGTGCATTTGAAGAATATGCAAGTCTGGTAGAATGGACAGATAAAACAAAAATGTATTAATGCATCTTTCGTGCATTGACTGTATAAGGCCCTGCTTCTAGTACTTAGTTAAACTTTATTATATAAGTTTAGGTATGCGTAGACATAATTTGGGCTTTTTACATGAGGAAGATAACACCGGTCTGATGAACATTCTAGTCTTACACAGACCTGAGTTTTATAGAATATCTGTGATCAGTAAATTTAATAGCACCTGTTTATAGCACGTTTGTTACTAATCCATTTAATAATTTTATTAAGTTTGGACACAGTGTTGTGACTGACACAATCAAACTAAAAAGTTTCTTTATAACTGAAGAAAAATAAAAACATTTCTTCTTCTTTTTTTTATCCTATTTCTTAACTGAAGCTATTAGGAGAGTAAAAAGAAAAAAATTCTTACTCTCTCTTACTTTTGATCACAGCTGGGGTCCCAGAAACTATCTTTATCTTGCGTTAGTTTGAAAAAACCTTAAAATAAATGTTTAATTCTATCGTTTGAACCTACATGACAATCTATAGGAGTGTCGATTTGTGACAGTTAACTGATACTTTTCTGAAGACTTTAATAAGTCAAGTCAATAAGTAACTCATATATTATATATTATACAAACAATTGTTTATTGTTTTGATTTTCCGATATTTCGGCACTGTTGCAAGCGCCCTGATCATGAATGAAGCGAAGTTATAAAAAATAAAATACATTGATAAGTAAATCTATTTTATAGTCTCTTATGTTAGAAGACACCGACTGTATCAGGATATTATTGTATTGTTGCAGCGAGATCTGCGATGGTAGATTATCAAAATTAATTACTGACCTATCGACCTTTGTGCACAATATTTAGTTAATTATTAAGTTATTTTTGTAAAATGGTACACAATAAGGAATATATATATAATATCATTCTACTCTTGATCGCCCGCTTGTTAAACGATACCAGCCCCAGGGATAGGTATAGACGATAACTATTTCTAAAGGAAAAAAGGACATTAAAATACAGTCTAATTGTAATTATCTCATAGATCTCTCTCATACTAAAGACTTCAACACCGAATACCATGTTACAAATTGGTGAGACTACCATTTGTTTAACTCTACCTGTTCTAAACTTATGGAGAGCTTTAAGCAGAAAAGTAAGAAAGGGGAAAAACATAGAAAAAGACATGATTCCATTTTGGGACTCTATCCCAAGATATGTACTTGGACACTTATGATCTTAACCGATATGCAAAAAGGTCTCTCCAGATCAGGATCTGGATGACCAAACTTATTTATTATAGAATTGAAAACTTAGCCTTCATTTTTTATATACATTAGAATCAAGAGACTCTCTGGATCAGGACAACCAGTGTCCAAAATTATCTTTTATTCTAAAATTGAAAACATGGACAGTCTCCCTTCTTTACATTTATCTACCATCTACATTGAGATTACGAGACTCAAAGTCAGCCTCTTTTCTAAGCGAAAATCATTGCAATTTACAGAAGAGTATTGTCCTCTTCCCACACAGTTTATATGAGCTATTGCAGTAATGTTGTCAGACCTACGCAAAACACACAGTCTTTTATTTTAATCACGAAGTCCTACAAAGCAAAGTATTAATCTAAGAACTCATAAATAGATTACATGTTGTTATTCCCAGACTGACAGACTGTCCCTAGTGCTTTACCCCTTGTAATGTTTATCATCCTAACCACTTAGTAATGCATTTGAAAATGTTTCTAAAAATAAGGGCAAGGTGAGCTGTGCTCCAGAACACACACAACTATTAGTAATAAGTAATTCTGACTGTATTTCCTCTTAAGTTTAGGGCTGAAAAAAGTTTTCTTTATAAAGTATTTATGTGAACTAAACTGTATTATGAGATAGATAGCGATGCAAATTGCTACCAATTTTCTAATAATAATTCTAATTGTTTGTCCAACTTAATATTCAGTATTCACAAAACAAAATATAGCAGGGCTTAGTCATGCATTTAGAATTAATCACCAGTCCTGAACATTCACAAGCTGAGGGGACATCTGAACTGTTTTCTTTGTTTTTATCATCAACAAAAATAAATAATCAATTGATTTTCTTAGTCTTGTACAACAAATGCGTTTTCATTATAATTAACTAAGGAATAGATTCATCTAGGTTACTAACTAAATTTAATACTTTGATTTTTGATATGCTCTACTACAGATCATCAATAGTTTACCAGACTGATTACACTGGGGTCAGTGGAAGACATATTGTACAGCTCATTGTTAGATGTGAACTGCAAAAATTTCTCTTTAATTGCTTCTAAATAGTTTATACCCTTGACATCTAATTTTCATAGAGATACCAGTCCTTGTATAGTCCAGACTGAAATGGTTGATTATAATGAAATTATTTAACATTTAAAGATTAATATTTTGTGAGTATAAAGAAGATCATGGATAAAATTGATCCACTGTTTAACAAAACTTGGCTATGAAAGTTTATTTATATCTTGAATAAGATAAGTCTCTCAGTTTCATTGAAAGTATAGTATTATATGGAATCTTATCTTGAAAAAATTGTATAGGTACTCTTACCCAGTCTTGTAAAACGGAATCTTTGGTTATAAATTCCCAGCTTGAATAGAAATATACAAAGCGAGCAGCAAACATTACCACTAACTGTTACTGGTACTTCCTGCGGTTGGCTGGGAAATGACTGTTGTGTTTTCATTGTTGGCTTTTTCCACAATTTGTATAGATAGATTCCTCTGTTTCTTGGAGGTGGGTAGGGTTGTTTGAACTGCTAGTAGTTTCATGGGATTGAATTATTTGTATTTCCAATATTGATATTTGGATGAAGTCTATTGGTCGCTCCCTTCTTAGTGGTGGAAGTTTACACCGTTGCTTTTACTTTAGATTTAGTTCAGGATTTCAGTTTACTTGTTGCCTCCTAGTAAGTTGAAATGTCTTATCTATAGATTGGTAAGGGTAGTCTCTTCTATTATTAATATATTGCCAGTGTAGGTTGAATAGTCAACGGAAACTGTCTGGTAGGTATGTGATATATTGCATACAACTTGTAATATGGCATTATTTGGTACAAGTGCGGGCTTATGTAAGTCTGCTCCTTTGCCAGTCTCTCTATGAGGATTCTTTCAATAACATTCACATCACATTATCCCTCTTAGAACCGGTTTAGCACACTTAAGGCAGAAAAATATTATTGCCAGATGGTTCTGCTTCTGGTTGCTGTTCTAAAGCAAAAGTATTGGAATTGTTCCCATGACTGACCATATTAACTCATAGTATTTGGGCACCCATCTGACAACCCAACCGTTCAGAGTAAGTAGGTAGGTACCTATATATGTATGTAGTCTACAATAGACTGTACATTTGATTGCTTCAGTAATCAGATCATGACCATTACTGTTATAATATTTACATTATGGTAATATATCCTGCCAGTCCATAACTCAAATAATAGTATATTCTTAAGTATTTCATCACTCTATGTGAGAGGCAACTTGTTTGATGCTATAGGATCTTTCCTTGTTAAGGGAGAGGGAGTGCCCCTGTTTCTTCTTGGATAGCCATGTAGTACGAAGAATACCGTACTTAAACTTGAGTGTAACCCTCTTAGCAAGAGAGGTGGGTAAATGTAACACAAATTACCCAGTCATCATTTCTCTATTGTTAAATTGGTCCAAAACATAACCTTTTCAACGAAAAGGAGGTTTAATGAAAGACAAAACGTCTTAATTTCACCAGGACATAGGTAGGTACATTGTTTGTTGGAAGTACTGAATGTTAAATCGATCCAAAACAAACCCTTTTCAACGAAAAGGAGACAAAATGTAACACATAATGTCATAATGGACAGGGGACTGAAGTTCACCTGCAGATACATTTGTTGCTACTATAAGTTGCTATTATCGTACGTCCTACCGGACAAGTACGTACATGTTAGACCTTCGTAATTTAATTCTCAAGTTAAGGGGGGGTTGTAAACCCTTAACACATTGTGAATATGAATTTCTCAACGAGAAATAAGACCCATTGTCATAACTTTCAGTCAATAAACTCCTTTCAGTGAAAAAAAACTTACAGTCTCCAGTCTACAGAGCTCCTTCACCTTGCTTTGTATTTTTCACTCTTCCGAGCCAATTTATTACTTTCCTTATCTTCGTCACTATTTCTATTGTGTTTTGGCATCCTTAGTTTGTGTTTAATACTTAAAATAAACTAATTTTAGGAACACAAAACTTTTCTCGTTGCGTCTTGTGCGCGCGAAGAAAACGAATGACAAGTGACAGCGGTGTTGCCAGGTGCCGCTTTTTTGTTTTATTTTCAGACAATATCTAAAAAATCGCGTCGAAGTGCCTAGAAAGCGGCTACTACAAGTATTATCATACCTCGGACTAATTTCGAATATAATAAACATATCATACTTTACTTATGTGTATACTATTTCAGAATAAGTAGGTTATTTTACGGCCAAAAATTTTCGGACCAAATAAAAAATACGAGTCATTTTTTTTTATTATATTAAAATATATTTGACTCGAATCGAACTTTTTATTTTGTTACGTAAAACAAAATTGGCGAAGATACCTACAAAACCTGGGGTGCGTTTAAGTCAACCATCCAGTTTAAAATTTATACGGACTAAAATTTTATATGCCCCGTTCACGGTCGTCCGCTGGTATAAGTTTTCGCCTACTAGTCAGATGGCTGTCAGATTGACTTTGACATGGAGCTGTTTACTCAATTCGCTCTCTAGAAACAAATATTTGTAACAAGTACTTATTTTATCACCTCCGTGAACTTTATTTGTGTGTGACAAGTAAATAAGATTTGAAAACAATGAGAATAATAAATAACAAGCTGAGCTGTCAATTGAATTTGACAGTTAAAGCTATGACTCCGTTCAGCGAACTCTCGATAATTTAATTTTTATATGGATGGTTGACTTAAACGCAGCCCTGAAGACGTCTCGCTGTCGGTACAATTTTACAGGCGTAATGACGTCACCAGCCCACACTCGCCAATTTCATATGCATTGATAAAAAAAAATACAAAAACTAAGTACTTATCCATTATTTTACAACACACTAATTTCTAAAAATGAACGCCTCTACCTATGGGATTGTTAATTCGGAATGTAACATAAATAGTAACTATTCCCCCCATATCCTCTGTATACAGGGTGAATTTTTCAACTGGGCGTGGATGGCTACTTTCGAAACTATGAGGAATATCGAAAAACGTTGAAAGGAGTCTCGAAGCCGATTTTGACGAAAACTAAAACTGCATCATTGGATTTTAGAAAAATCAAAAATCCTGGTCAGGAATCGAACCCGTGATTTTGGAAAAAAAATCACACCCTGTATTATTATACCATTCGATAGTGTTGCTAATAAGGATCAAATTCTGGGAAGTAATCATATACAGCAATCTTAAGGAAAACGTATAATTACAAAAAAAACTGATTAATCTTCAAGGCAAAGACTGTATTTGAAACATAAGTTACCGTTTCCTCTTTAAAATAATGCTATTTTTAGTTCAACTCAATAATGTCGTATTGCTAAGTACAATGGGATTGTTAAAACGTCAAATCCAGTGAGACATTGAAAAGAATTAAATTTTATATTTCGAATAATTTATGGCTCAGTAGATGTAAAGTAACATGGAAAAATAGCAATTTCATAAAAATCAGCCATTTAAGTTTGCCGTGTATGATTACTTCCCAGAATTTGATCCTTATTAGCAACACTATCGAACGGTGTAATAATACAGGGTGTGATTTTTTTTCCAAAATCAGCGGGTTCGATTCCTGGCCAGGATGTTTGATTTTTCTCAAATCCAATGATGCAGTTTTAGTTTTCGTCAAAATCGGCTTCGAGACTCCTTTCAACGTTTTTCGATATTCCTCATAGTTTCGAAAGTAGCCATCCACGCCCAGTTGAAAAATTCACCCTGTATATGTCACTTCAGTATTTAGTTAAACGCTAAACAATTTTCATGTTTTTTTGAGCGCAACCTCGCGATGCATTGGTTGGTGGATGGTTGGTGTAGACGTGTCTTGGCCGAGGCAAGCGCACGGAGTGCCGCGTGCGAACGACCGAGCGCCCGAGCCATCCAGTGTCTGCGTTTGTTTTGCTCGTGTATATTGTTTCGTGCCTCAGTCGGAATAACTACTTGAATGATGATGATGATTTGATACGATTTTCACGTGTTTCAGGTAATTTCAATCGCGATGTAACAATACAAAATTACACGGAAACCAATAATTATTTTAAGTTCAGCTGCGAAGAGTACAAAGATAGGAACTTTAGTAAGTACAGCACTGTCGGATTTAATCGATTAAGTTCAGAAAATCCCTTACGACTAAAATGGTATGGTCGCGGGACTAACGAATTACCGTGACTGAAGTAAAGGGCTATTGAAGGACACCGTGGATTTTAGTCAGTACGAGTCTGACAGTTTCTTCCGCTCTGTCCTGGGTGGGAGAACTGATTTGATGACTTTACCAAGATAAAAAAAAATGTCTAAAAGGCATATTTGCCTGAAAAAAATCTAATTAATCCGCCTAAAATAAATTAGATGCCATTTTTTGCTTTGTGTTATTTAGGGGCCTAAATAAATAAAGCTTCGTATTTGCAGAAACATATGTTGGTGTTATAAACACAACAGTTAATAAAATAATTAAGACAGTAGCGCTCAGAACAAGAATAAAACTCAAGATGGAGGATAGTGGAACTATGTTGTGTTGTATTGTTTATGAGGTGCGCGAGAGTGTGGCACCTGCGCATGAAATCACCTTAACACGGTCTGTTATAAATAAGGTTTTATTTATATACCACTCGGACGAATCGACGACAACCAATCAACCAGGTAAATATAATTTTCTCTCTGCAAATGAATATTATAATCAGCCTATAATGTTCCAACTGCTGGGACACGAGCGTCCTCTCTGTGAGAGACAGTGGGTCATTCCACCACGCGGGCCCAGTGCGTATAGAGAATAGCTAATTCCATCCGGAATAAATGTGCTTGCTTGTAATTCTTTTTCATAAAAATACGTATTCACGCAAGTGACGCGAATTTCAAAGATTTCTATGGAAAGAAAAATTCGACCATTCGCTGTCAAAGAGCGTCGGATGTACTAAATCAAAGAGTCGCATTTTCAAATCCTGCTTGTGGATCGAATTTTTCTTTCCATAGAAAATCTAAAGATAGTATTTTGTGTTATTTTCAGAAACTGATGAACAGACGAAGCTGCCATCTTCTGGAAACAATTGGTGGCTATTCTTGATACCAATAATATGTGTTATTGTTTTGATTCCGATAATTTTTATTATTATAAAACAATGTTGGCACAAGTTGTGTGCCAATTCGCGACCTGAGTCAGGAACTGAGGAAGTGAATGACAATGTAAGTTATTCTTAATTACTAATTACTCATACGATTCCTGGTGACGTCTTAAAGCGTGAATAGTTCCACAGAGGGAAAGTGACAGAGCTATACAAGTCGTCTAGCGCCATCTCGTTCCCACAGCTGAATTACTCACGTTTTAAGACGTCATGATAGCCCTGATGATCAACCCAATCCCTATTGGGTTTTAGAGGGTTATTTGAATGAAAAAAAAAATTAGAAAGAAAGAAATAAAATACATTTATTTGGCGCAAAAGAGACCACGATACACACAACATTTAAAATAAAAAATAAACACAATAAAAGAAAGGACTTACATTTAAAAATAAGAGGAAAAAAAAAAACATAGAATTGTTGTGTGTCTCAAAGCTCCAGTTCAGCAAAATGTCGAGCAACTAGTCCTTCAAAAATTGCCAATACGTTACAAGCAAGTGCAGTTTTAACTTGCTTCTGACGCCACGAGGCCCACTCTCAAATTATGATGCGATGTATCTTTGTAAACATGCATTGATTTAACAAAATAAAACATTCGTATGTATTATTTTTCAAAAAATATAAAGAGACAGACTAATAAGATTTAAGAGTTAAGGCTGTCAACCATTGAGCTATTACTACTACGTATAGAGACGACAACACGTATCACCACTGTGTCTCATCCAGGATGACTGCACGCGCACAAGTTCATTCATTGTTTGACAGCTCTGTGGCGTGCTCTAGGCGCGCGCACTCATCCTGGATGGAACACAGTGGTGATGCGTGGTATCGTCTCTATACGTAATAGTAATAGCTCAATGCTGTCAACATGCTTTTTTTCCTTATTTTATTGCAGGCCAACACTAACCAGGTTTTGTACGCGAAACTCGACTTCGGACGCAATGGCGGCGGCGATCAGACAGCGAACAAAACTGAAGAATCTGAGTATGCTACTATTGTGGGGGTGGTACATCAATTTTGAAATGGGCGGGCGTCAACGACGATATAATAATTTGAGTTTGAGTTTTATAATATTAGACTCCGCATGCACGATCTAAGGAACAAAAACTATTCTGTCAACTCGCTGAGGTAATACGTAAGCGAGGGGGACGGGGTACTGCGTTGTGATTGGCTAGCTCAAGGTCTGTTCTGTTTCAAGGTATGTTTACGGCTCACAGGAGTGGTCGAAATGAGACAGATATTAAAACTTGTTGCCTAATGTGTTGACAGACATCGCTCGCCTGTTATTAGGAGTCTAGTAATATATCGTCGTTGTCGAAAACCGAGGTTACAGGAGAGCGTTTTTAATGATCAAAATCGCTCTACAAATAACTCTATGTATACAAATAATTATTTCTACAGACGTCTATTTCGATTCTACAATCATGTATACATAATATACATATAGAGACCGGGCCGTCGCTAAACAGATGTTTTTTTTTACTTGTTAAACTAAGTGATGAATCAGTTAAATCGAAGTGATAGCAATCGTTATAAAATGTTCGCGCTTACAAGTAACATTGTCTAAACATTATGTTTTCTCTATGAGGGAATATTAGGAAATATGTAATTTAAGAAAATATGTACATTATATTTTTAACCTTATCAAATATTACGACTTTCATTTAAGACCCCTGACTAGTTAAGTCATTAACTGAAACAGTTATGTTCACAATCAAAATCTAGAAGGCTAAAGGGATTTTATTTTTATTTTTTCCCTAATCGATGGATAGATGGCGCTGAACTTATGTATGTTACTGCAATAAACGGAACGTCACGTGATTTTTTGAATTTTTCACTTGGTTGTAATTTTGAGATCGTAAAACATAAAGTACATGTCATGTCATTGTCAGTCACATCACATCACACCATTGGCATTTGGAAATAAATAACAACAAGGAAATATAAAAAAAAAATCATTTAGGTACCAGTCTTATTAATTTACTAGCTGTGCCCGCAACTTCGTTCGCGTGGATGTCGGAATTTAACAATGTATTTTTTAGTTGCAAGTGCTTAATTCAGGCCACGTTTTTCATATAAACCGTGTATTTAGATTTTCCACACCACACCACAACACACCACTCCACACCACACCATTCGAATTCGAAGTTAGATCGCGCGACTGACGCACGAAATCAAATTGTGAGACCAAAGTGCACCCGTAATTTTACTTCTAAAACACTTTAAATTCAAATATCTTTTGATAGACTGAACCGATTCCAATGAAACAAAAACTAAATTCCTCTCCAAGTTACGCTTAATCGTTGTGTATAAAAGTTAACTACACTAATTTCGTACATTTTACGTGATACCTGGACAAATACACAGAGAAACAGATAAACAGACAAACAGACAAAAATTCTAAAAATACTAGAAATGGGTTCTATTGGTTGTCCTTTAATACCCTGGCTATATTTTTTGAGTTTTCTTTTAATGTACAAAAATAACTTTTCTACAGTTTTAATGTATAGATGAGTTTTCCATGCCACCAAGAAAATATGCCAAGAGGGAAAGAAGAGAAGTCTGTGGATTTGTGCAAAAATGAAGGCATACATCTAGTAACGTAGCCAGTTCAACGCCATCTACAGAGTTCTTGGAAACTACTTTTTTTTTAATACTCAAAAAAGAAACTTCTCATTCACGTAATTTTATGACGCGCCGATGAAGTAGTAGTGCAGTTCCAGTTAAGTTCAAGTTCGAGTGAAATACTAATCTTAATGCGATCCAAAAGACGCGCACCAGTTTAGAATACCGACAATGCGCTCGCGTGACCCGAACTTGACGCGAGCGTGTCTGACAGCGGTAGAGAATAAGAAAAGTGTTGTTTTGATCGAAACTTAACTGCAATTGCACTGCAACAGCACTTCTTTAGTTACCTGAATTGCGCTACAGAACTTCGGCAAATATCCTTTCGCCGAAGAACTACAGTCACTGACATAGCTCTTAAAATTTGTTAGTCGAAGTGGCAATTGGGCATACCACATTGCTTGTAGCTGATATCCGGTGGGGAAGAAAACTCTTCTAGAGTGGCGACCACAAACCGGAAGATGCAACGTACGGGCAACCGTGTGATGCAAGAGGTGAATCGGATAATATTTTACAGTACTGGTACTGTAATACCATTATTTTGTAGTAAGTATTTAATAAATAAAAATATGACTATTCAAAAGTTCCTGTATATGGCCTACTTGAATAAAAAAGGTATAAAAATAATACAGGATTATAAAAGTAATTAAATAATTATATTTATGGTCTAATTTAATAAAAAAAAGAAAAAGAACAAGTATAATAAAAATAATAAAGCATTACAAAAGTATTTAAAATTATCTTAACTCAAAATAATCTAAACTAATATTATATTCCTAAATAAAACCATACATACTCCTAGGTATGTATGGTTTTATTTAGGAGGTAGTCTTAATTTTTTTTTTTACATTCATATTTATATAAAACTAGCGGCCCGTCCCGGCTTCGCACGGGTGGAGGATCCGGCCTAAAACCCGGTCCCGATGGTTACAAACACAGCAAAAAAATAATTATCCGAATCGGTCAAGCCGTTTTCATGTTATGTCGTGACAACGAAAAACGGGTTTCATTTTTATATATATAGATAAAACCAGACTGCTTAAAAACTACGTTTTAGTTTTTGTCGAAATCAAAATTTAATCTATTTATAATATTAAAGATAATAAATTGTACTAAAGTACTAAGAATTTTTGAAATTTAAAAATCAATTCTTTATATATTTTTTTAATATTGTACAGATATATTATTATACGCATATAATACATGCGTACGATTAAGATATTGTGGTGGAAAGAAAAATTCGACCGCAACAGCCACTGAAGTCCTGCCTACAAGCGTCGAATTCCTCAATCCATTACTACGGCGACGGGGTCGAATTTTGCTTTCCACATCTTTGAAATTCGAGATTCGTATTTTACTTGTTTTCGAATGTGTTTAACAGTCTATTGTTATATATTTATTTATTAGAAATACGCTAATTTATTTCTTCATAATGGCTGTCAGCCTCCTCAATCTCCTTCTGACACTGATTTTTAAATAACATATTCACGTAGAATGGGTTGCCCACCTGAAACAGAAGCATATGTTTTTGTTACTGTACCGTCAGCACGAGTTTTCAGTATTTGAGACGTAAAGTAAACTGGAACTTTGACGACTTCAAATTGACAATTTTCAAGGGAAAAAATGGTTCCTTCTTCGCACACCAGAGGCGCTGTACCATATTTTCATACAATAAACGCTGTAAATACTGGAAAAACTCTGTAAAGTAAAATAGAGAAAACTCGTGCTAGGGGTACTGATTAGTGCGGAGTGTTAAAGATGTAAAACATTTTTTAAATAGTATACGTATTGTAATAGTAAAACTAATTTGTCTTGATGACGGATAAATCAAAATTTCGTGGGAGACGCCCTGGACATCAGTCTCCAGCCACAGTAGGCGTGAGCCAGCGGACGGCTAGTATTGGGTAGCTCGCCGTCCGGTCAAGGATCGGCCCGATTAACAGTAGTCACCATGACCATAACAATCTGACGAAGGGACAAAAAAACATGGACAAAAAACCCTAAAATTGCGTAAAAAATAGTTATAAAATTTGTGTAAACACTCACTTTATGTGTCTGAGGTAGTTCTATAGTGTTCGACTTCACTCGGCGGCATTTTTTTGTGAACAATAAGACTAAACCTCCCGAGATAACAGCAACAAAAATTACCACAACTATCATTACGTCTAGTCTAACCGTTGCGGGTGATTCGTCGTCAGTCTTATTACACGTTACGGGAGATTCTGTGGAATGACTCTTATTACCCAGTACGGGTGATCCGTCATGAGACTTATTGCTCAACCGCGGTAACTCTGCAACAACAATCAAACACTGTATTTACCTACTATACTACACTGAATATATATATATATATATATATATATATTCATACTTACCTTAGTTTTGAAAACCCAAAGAAAGGACGGGCAACGCGGGGCTCATATCTCCTCGTGCAAATATAAAGGATCCTAACCAAACTTTACTTCGTCTACGGACGGACGTAGACGAACTAAAGTCACCGATGTAGCCCACCGGATTAGCAAGCTGAAGTAGCAATGGGCAGGCCATATTGCTCGCAGAGTAGATGGCCGATGGGGTCGAAAAGTGCTAGAGTAGAGATCACGGACTAGCAAACGCAGCGTAGGACGGCCACCAACAAGATGAATAGACGTCCTTATATACGGTCGCCGGAAGAAGCTGGATGCAGGTTGCTTCCAACCGGTATATGTGGAGATCAAAAGGGGAGGCTTATGTTCAGCAGTGGACGTCCTACAGCTGAGATGATGATGATGATCATGAACCAAACTGAAATTCGGGGTGCCCAAGAGTTTTTGGCGTTTTTAAGTTTGAAAGTAAACGTCATGCGCACCCCGAGATTCTGTTTGGTTTAGATTCACATATTTCCATATACAAATCTGTTAACATTTTAATTAACTAAATATACAAGATGTTGATTTGCATCCTATTCAAATTCAAGGATGTAATTATGCTAATGATTCTGAAAATAACATAAAAAACTATCTTAGTTTTTCTATGGAAAGAAAAATTCGATACACGAGTAGAATTCGACAATGCGATTTAGTACATTCGATACTCTTTTCAACGAAACAGAAAATCTTTGAAATTCTCGAGGAATAGAGAAAATATTTCGTAAGCACGCGCCGGGGAATCTAGCTCCGAGCGTTTACAGCGGCTTGCCAACCAAACTGGAGAACAGCGCACTAGCGCTCAACGTGCGCAGCGTCTCACTGATTTAAGGCAGCATGTCTCTGCAACAAGGGAAAGGGAGTCTAGCGCTGAGCGCTCGCAGATGCTCGCATGCCAAAGCGCGAGCGGGCACACTGCAATCGCGGCTGTAAGACCCCTCTTTGAGGAGTGGCTGGTTAGGTCCCAAGGCGTCCTCACCTGACATGGATGCTTCGGGAGGTACCTGTGTCTGATGAAGAAGGAGGAAACGCCCGAGTGTCACCACTGCGAGGACCGCCCAGAGGACACGGTGGAGCATACGATGCAGGACTGCCTTGCTAGGGCGGAGCACCGCCGTGTCCTCACGCAGTTGATAGGCGGAGACCTACCCGCACCCGGCATTGACCGCGACCATGCTGCGGGGTGAGACGGAGTGGAAAGCGGTCCCCTCGCGTGAGAGAGAAGACAGCGTCCCCCTCCGCCTCAGCCACAGTGGTATATGTCCACGGCGACAGATGTCGCGGGACGATCATCGGGCATGCGGGCGGCGGTTGAAGGGCAACTCGCTGTCCGACCATGGACTATGCCCGGATCGACGGCGCGTAGTGTTCCACGCGCGCCTCAAAGAGTGTCATAGCCTAGCCGGAGTAGAGGGATATACGTATACCGCAACTCCGGTACTCAAAGGGCTACCGAAGGACACCATGGATTTTAGTCAGTACAAATCTGACAGTCCCTCTCGCCCAGCCCGGGTTCGGAGGACTCATTTGATGATATTACCACGAAAAGTCAAAGCGCGAGAACATCGCAGGACCGTGCTCGGGAATCTAGCGCTGAACATGAGCAACACCTAGCAACAGAAAGACGGCGGGCTATTACTGTCAGTATGCAATAAAAACAAAATCCTCCTTTTGGCAGTCTGGAAATAAATAATCATTTCATCACACGTTAAAATGTTTACCACCCAACGAAGTGGGCATGGGTCAGCTAGTATGTACATATTTTAATAACCTTAATGTATATTTATTTTACAAAATATTTTCGTCATAAATATATGTTCTAATATTGAAATATTTACCTTCACATGCTTTACTAAGGTCTACTTCCATTTTGCAAACGTTTGGAGCAAAACATTGAACACCGCTGGCTGAAAATAAAACAAAACATAGTTTTAATGATTATAATTATATTACTTCGAGCCAGATACTGGCCATATTATTATTATTTATGAGGTTTTTAACATGGTAAAATCATCAAATGAGTCTTCCAATCATGGGCGGAATGATACTGTCAGATTACTGCTGACTAAAATCCACGGTGACTTTAATAGCCCTTTACGTTCCAAGGCCACGGTGAGCCGGGAATGGTTCATGATCAGACGGCGAGTCGCCCGAGGGTGATATCATAAGGCGGACGCTGCCCTTTCCCTCACGCATCTCTCCTTCACTATAGTCCCCGCCAGAGAAGTCTGGAATAAAGGTCAGTGATCCTTATAATGTATGATTGGAATTTCATAATACCATCGTTCGATTTTCAAAATAAAATATAAGTTAAGGAAGGGTCAAAGTCGCCTACTTACCACGAAGCGTTTAATTGATCGTGTTATGAGTCGACACTTTCTTTTCATTTTTTCTTATCGTTTTGTAATGTTGGAATACATTGGTACACGGGGTCAATAAATTTTATTCCAGACTTATTTGGCAGATACTATATCATAACTGCGTAACAGAAGGAAGCAGACCGCTTCCCATCCCGTCACGCCCCGCAGCATGGTCTCGACCAATGCCGGGCGCGAGGACACTTAACCACAGATTACTTAACTTGCTTCACCGTTCTCACATAATGTTCTATATATCTAGATCAGCCATACTCAACCTTTTGTTTAAAGGGGCCACAAACACGTTTCAGTCATGGTGTCGAGGGCCGCAAGCAAAAATTATTTAGGTATTAATTAAAACATAATTGCAAGTTACCGACGTATTTACTTTCATCATCATCATCTCAGCCATAGGACGTCCACTGCTGAACATAGGCCTCCCCTTTTGATCTCCACATATACCGGTTGGAAGCGACCTGCATCCAGCGTCTTCATAAGGTCGTCTGTCCACCTTGTTGGTGGGCGGCCTACGTTGCGTTTGCTTGTATTTACTTTATTAATGAATTTTTTTTAGGTTTACAATTTTGTAACTTCAGATGGGCCAATAACAAAGGCCCGGCGGGCCGCAGGTTGAGTATAGCTGATCTAGATGAATATAATGTAATAAAGGTTTTGTTGTGGTTTTGTTATAATTTTGGCTAACTTGGAATCTGGACAAAGATCACGGCTCTAATAATATAATAAATTAACTCACCATAATTCGTTTTTAAATAGTTATTATAGTAGTATGTCCTTTTACTTTGTGTTGTATCCCAGAAATAGTCGCCTTTATATAAATTATAGGTGTTTCTTCCTTCTATTATTTGGGATATATAACATAATCCTGTTCGATTATATAATGCTACTTCAAACCAAGTTTGGGAATATTTCAAAGTTTCATGAATTATAAATTCACTTTCTCTTGTCTTTTCGTCTACATTTACATTTGCTAGTGTAGTCACAGTAGGCCCTGAAAGGATTTGAAAGTATATGTATATTAGTGGCCTTTAGTTTGAGCGCACGTTTGGCCCTTCAGTCATTATTTTACTGGCGGGTCCTGTCCAGTCGAGGTCCTTGATTAGAAATGGTGAGCTACTGATTATTCACCAACGCAAACTCACGCCTTTGGTGACCAAAAATCGCTTCACGACGTCTGACGCTCATGACGTACCAGGACGCGCGTGATGACAGGGTTGTGAGGTGGAGGATGTCCTCTACCTCATGTGATCCACGACCTCCTTCACTAAGTACCTATTACTGTTTCGCAGAAGGCTGCTCGTTTCATTAGTGCTTGCTTCGTAGCATGATCTTAATGAGTGCCGGACTAAGAACGTCGCCGCTGTCTATGGCCCCCGCGAGGACACGGCGGTGGTCTTACCAAGCTGAACAGAGCTGGAGGTCTGCTTGACTACGGCGGTACTCACAAGTTGGTACTTCACCCGATCTTACTGAGGTCGTATCGGATTGTTATCCCTTAAGAGGAAACAGAACGGCCGTTTTTCCATACCAACGTTTGCTCCCCGTTTGCTCCCTGGATAATGCCAGTAGAGCAATAAATTTTAGAAAAAATCTATGGCCACTATTGGCATGTCTCTATTTATTTTTCCTTTTTCCATAAATTAATTATTAAAAGAGATATGAACATTCAAAATCCTAAAACATTGGCCAGATTTCAGATTTGACGAAATTATATAAAAAAGGAAAACATAGGAACACGACCAAAGCCTTTCTTTACTAAGAAAAAAGTAGTTAAATCGTTTAAGTTTTGGAGTAGTAACTAGGAGACTACGAATCGTTGATTTTGTGCTCATTTATTAATAGGTATTTTCGGTCCAAGCTGCAGTTGTCTCTATCGCGCTCTGTAATTCTGTCATTCGGCACTGCACAACAGCACCTCATAGATTTTACAAATACCTATTAAGTATTCAATTCTCTTGCCCTTGCGGTTTCCTCTTAAAATCTCCCATAACAATGCGACGGGGTCTCCGCTGAATAAAAATAGATTTCCCAAAAAAAATATAAAGATAACTCAAATATAGATACTAAATAAAATATTGACCTTGACTACCATAATAATTCTGATATGTGTTACGGAAGATGATCAAGTGAATCACGCTTGTTTGTATATTCTTGAGTGTGACGTCCAGATTTAGTATAGAGTTAGATTCGGTATTGTAACCAAAATAAAATGGAGAAAATACTGCCTTAGGTACATCTGAAACAATGAGAAATATTTATATAAAACAAATTTTAATAAGTATAATCATCAAATGAGTCCCCCCACCCGGGCCAGGGACTGTAAGATTTGTACTGACTAAAATCCACGATGTCCTTCAATAGCCCTTTACCTACGTTCCAGGGTGACGGTACCCGATAGTTCCGCGACCAAGTAATAACACCTGACTCGCGAATCGTAAAGTTTTCTATAGATCTGCCCAAGAGGGGCAAGTCTCCACCGTTTTCTCAACCATGTCCTACAGACGATCTACACAGTGGTGAAACCCATGCGTTTCTTCCTACCCAATTTGACACTACTACCTACTGAAACAATCGTTTCTGGTCTGGGTAGCCTGCGACAGGTGGAATGTGAGGACGTTGTGGGGCAAAGAGCCTGTCGTTTCATGAGTTTCTTGCCCGTTCTTCTCCATAGAGATCTACTTCTTGGAATGGGCATCTACGGTACTTTTACAATTTTTATGTCTTTTGACTGGGACTGTAGCACCATAACTTTGAGTAGGTATTTATATTTTTTATGTCTTTGTCAAGTCAAAAGTGCCTGTAACTGGTCTACTTGAAATAAATGATGTTGATTTTGATTGCGGCGTGCTCCTAATACCGGTATTCCTAATGTCTTACGCTGACTTTGTTCCATCTATTACAGAGTAATCAAACTGCTAAAGCCACACTTTGGTAGGGTGTCTGTCGTAAATAACTAACAATAAGCACTTTATGATGGAGAGGTGGAAGTTTTTCGAAAAATAGAAAAGTTCTATATCTTCAAAACCATTAAGTTATAAGTCAGATTGGACCCCATGTTGTCGGGATTAAAATTGTTGCAAATAAGATCTAGTACTTATCACTTCAAGGAATGCACCCAATTACAAATCACTTTATATTATAGTAATATATACATATTGTAAACCTGAAGAGTATGTTTGGTTGAACGCGCTTATCTCCGGAACTACTAGTTCGAATTCAAAATAAAATTTATATTGTATAGTCTATTTATCGAGGAACGCTATAGACTATATTACATCACGCTATGACCAATAGGAGGTGATCAGCGGGGTTGTAACTATGAAGAGTAGCTAGACAATAATAATTTACTTAAAAACTTACTGAAAGGGTTTTCACTACTGAAGACATAGCTCAGCAGCACAGCCAGCATGTATACAACGCTGCTTGTGATGGAATACATTGTACATGATAGTCTAAATACACTTCAAATCACTTGTATTATTCTAATTATAACATTATTTATTGAATATGTGCCCCAATCGACTGCGGTGACATTTGAAATTATATGTATAGGGAAAACGATCACTGACACAATGTTGACTGTATAATATAATATTATTATAATAATTACTGTAAACCTTTCCTATACCAAAATATATGTGTTACTTGTGGCAAAGATAATTTATGATACTATTGTACTTGTGGTAATCGAACCGCAAATTTCTTATTATTTTATTTTCGAATCATATTTAGTCTAGATTTTTCAAGGTACATTGCTTTACAGTATTTATTTTCAAATGATGAAAAAATATCGTAAAACATTGTAAAGAGTACCTAAGTAGGAGAGTTTCGTGCCCTTCTCTTCATACAACCTACCTTTGCGGAATGAGTGTAGAAAGAATCAGTCCCATCCCATCCATTTCTTTAATTTAAATTTATGCGACCGTTTAAAGTATCTTTGAGGCATAATTGAAACTAAAGATTTGAAATTTGACTTGAAAAACGAAAAAGAAAACCCCAAAGTACCTAACTTTTGCCCGACCCTGTAATCTATCCCAGGGAGAGGCCCCACGAATCAGCGATAACACAGTACCAAATTGTATAAAACGAGAGGCAATCATTCATACCCCTCTGAACGATGCCGCAATATGAGAGGTAATATATGTATGGGGCATATTAAACAAAAGCCACCTAAAGGTTTTGTAAAAAAAAAAAACAAAAAAAATTCCATTTTTATAACGTAAACAGGCTATTGAATGAAGTCAGTTCAAGACCCTCCTCCTGACGAAGCACTGCTCGTAAAGGAGGAGGTGCGGGCCGCGAGGGAGAGGGGAGAATAGCTGGTCTCCCTCCCGCCCCTGGCATGATAGACGCCCACTGCGTCGGGACGTCGCAAGACGTCACCGGGCCAACGTAGGCACGGGCATGCGGCAGCGAGTAAAGGGGACCGTGCCCGGGTGCGGCGCATGCGTTTCCCACGCGCGCCTCAAAGGGATTGTGCGGTCGTTAACGGGCCCCCCTCTCAAAGGGCCAAAGTGCCGAGGGTTCGCGGGCTATTCCATCACCCTTGACCGTTCCGTGACCCCCGGAACATAAGGGCTATTAAAGCGACACCGTGGATTTTGTCAGTGATGAGTCTGGACAGTACCTCCTGCCCTGCCGCGGGGTGGGAGAGGACAGGACTCATTTGATGATTTTAACACGGCTAAAAAAAAAGTCGGTTACAAGACTGAGAAGTCCCTTCCATAGATATATTAAAGAAGAGACATTGACGTTGGAGTTCAAAATGTAGATATAGAAAAAACCGGTGATGTGAATTTGAAGCCACATTTGCCATCCTAAAGGCTAATATTGCGCACAATGACGGTTATATTGCTACCAGCGCCTAATAAAGGGCACCGATGTCTGTCTGTGAGCCGTAAACATACCTTGAGAAGAACAGACCTTGAGTTAGCCAATCACAACGCAGTACCCCGTCCCCCTCGCTACGTAGTACCTCATCGAGTTGACAGCATAGTTTTTGTTCCTTAGATCGTGCTGCGGAGAGTCTAGTAATATACGTCGTTGTTGCGCACAAAACAGTTCTTAAAACAATACTACGAAACAAGTTGCACCCACACGCGCCATCCGATAACTCAAGTCATTTAAACTATTAACCTAATTCTTCCGCCTGTTCCGCCCTGGGCGTTGTCCTACACCGTGTTCCTCCGGGGCGATCCTCGCAGTGGTGACACCCAGGCGTTCTCCCTCCCTATCTGACACAGGTACCTCCGAAACTTCCGTTGTCTGTTAAAGACCGCGTCAGCGATAGTTCAGTACGGCGTGACGCCTATCTAACGCACTCTCAAAAGAGGTGACTACCTTCATTCAGTAGTGGATTCAAATATAAATTGAATCCGCGACCACACAGGTCAGCAGTCAAACCATACAAGCCATTGCGCCCCTACTACCGCACTTTTAACATTTTAAGAATATTTTTCCTCAACGGATTGACAAACAAGAGACAACGAGATGATTCACTGACTCTCAGTAGATATAACTTTTAGAGGACATTATGTTTATTACAGTTCATGTTCTTTAGACTACACAATGCTATGGGATATTATATTTAGTTATTTTATACATAATTTTGATGCAGACATCCAAATATCTGGTGAGCTTCTTACAGATTATATTAATTGTAAAAAAGTACTAACGAAGATATGACCGTGTTTACCGTAATGCTAAAACATCGAGTCTCATTTTCCGGAATTATAATACTTGAATCGAAATAAACAAAGAATATAAACGGACATCATATCCTAATGCATGAAGGCCTGCATTTGAAGACCCCCCCCCCCCCCCCCCCCCCCCCCCCCCCCCCCCCCCCCCCCAAAAAAAATGTTTCTTAAGGTAAACCCTGCATTTTTGTTCCGTCACTTAATTTAAAAATTACCATCTTGGTAAAAAAAACTAACTACTAACTTATAAAAAACTACACATAAAACAACGATTAAAAAAAACTACCATTATACTATATAAAAAAAAAATTAAACCTAAATATATACAAACACACAAAAAAACTGGTACCTCAAACTAAACTAAATTAAATATTACCATGGCCCATCGCAAAATTCATCCTCAACGCTGTCACGGTAATGTGCCCAAGGAGACTGGCCGGCGTTACCTCTTTGTATAGCTATAAGCTTAGCTCTGAAACTTAGGTAACGCCAGCTTTTGGTAAGTATTCTTCACGGCTACGTGGAAAATCTTGAAACTTTTTCAGAATCTAGTGATTTTGGCACGCGACGATGGGAAGGAGAACCCGATGTATGTTCCATAATGCATGGCGCTGGGTAGGCCTTTGGTGTTGGAATGAACATGTGTTCGCCCACCCTTGCGCCATCCCCACTTCCTCGTTCAGGTGTTGTGCTGGCGCTTGCTGCTGCATGTGCTGCATACAACTCCAAGCGGCGCAAAATACATGCCTAGCTTGTAGCTATGTATTTGAGCCGTTGGGGTTGATGAAAACTCTGAGGCCATGGGGTCCGCGTGCCAACACGTTTTTTAAAGATATCGCCAGGCGTTTAGTCGACTCTTCAGGTGACCAGGGGCTGCCTATTCTTGGGCAACGAATTAGCATTTGCATACACGTGGCCACTGGCTCGCCAGCGTTCTGGGCATGTTCCGTGCCAGCGATGTGGTTGTGGAATGTATTCTTTGATCGCCTATGAATGTTTCTCTTCTTCTTGTATATATCTAGTATATTTATAGTTTTGTAAATTAAATTAGATTTCATTGAATAAAAAATTTCAGTTAATACCAGGCTAAGTTGCTTGTTTATATGACTCATATTTTCGGCAAAACTCTGACTCCGCTTTAGGACATTATGACACGGACATGTCCATGTTGAGGTCAACAACCCCACCCGCACTGGGCCCGGTGGGTGGCATTACGTCCCACTCCATCTCACAGAGAGGTCTGTGTCCTAGCAGTGGGAAAACATTATAGGCTGATGTTGATGATGGTTCCATAATCCGAACGGCGACTTCACCCCTAGGTCACGTTCGTCCCGCGACCCCTACAGGTTTTTTATCCTCTAAAGGGGGGAGGGGGGACTGCATTATCGATGGGGCCCATCATAATTGCTCTAGCAGATAATACTAACGCGCGATCGACCAGGGCATTGCCCTTACTCGCCCGCCCGCATATCCGCGCCACACAAGTAGCACTTAGATAGATTATCACTATCTCGACTGCCATAGTTATTGTATAGTATAGTAGGTATTGATGTTTAATGCCAACGACGATATACATATTACCAGATTCCGCATGCACGATATAAGGAACAAAAACTGTTCTGTCAACTCGCTGAGGTACTACGAAAGCGAGGGGGACGGGGTACTGCGTTGTGATTGATTGGCTAACTCACGGTCTGTTCTATGTCAAGGTATGTTTACGGCTCACAGGAGTGGTCGAAATAAGACGGATGTAAGACTTTTTTGCCTAATATGTTGACAGAGATCGGTCGCCTGTTATAAGGAGTCTAGTAATATATAGTCGTTGTTTAATGCTAAACTGGTAGAATTTTACAAATTCTGAATAACTTATTATGTTTGCAGTAACACAAATGATTGTGGAGGATGTGAAGATCTTTAAATGTAGATGTGATTTGAACTCGGGGTACCGTGGACTGATCGGGACGTTCAACGATTGGAAGCAAGTTTATGTTGAAAGTACTGGTGAGTTGCCGCCTCCTTCATATTAATAAGTAGGGGTGCACAGCTGAAACGGTCGCCTCCTTCTGCGAAGTAGTCGTGCTAGCGAAGGAGGAAGCGGGGCGTGTTGACGGACAGCATTTATATCACGACCCAGCCGATGCAGGAGACACCCATGTCTTCGAACGTCGCGATGCGCATGCCCGGGTCGACGAGGCGTCGTTTTTTACACGCGCCTTAAAAAGCTGTCAGCAATCTTATTCAAATCAATTTACAATTGAAGTTTGCATGGTAATGTTCATCATTTGTTTTTTTTTAGTTTCATCAGTCTCTTATTTTAGAAGTAACAGGGGGGGACCAAAATTTTACCACTTTAGAAGTGTCTCTCGCGGAATCTGTACAGTTTAGAAAAAAAAATGATATTAGTAATCTTCACATCGAGTCCCACTAGCTGCAAAATTTTTCCTTTCTCAAAAATCTTTACATCAATAAGTATACTACATTATCTATCGATTTGTAAGTTGAAATGGCAATGGGCAGGCCAAATCGCTCGTAGAACTGACAACCGATAGGAAGAAAAGTTCTCTCATGGAGACCACCAACGACGATATATTACTAGACTCCGCATGCACGATCTAAGGAACAAAAACTATTCTGTCAACTCGCTGAGGTACTACGTAAGCGAGGGGGACGGGGTACTGCGTTGTGATTGGCTAACTCAAGGTCTGTTCTGTCTGAAGGTATGTTTAAGGCTCACAGGAGTGGTCGAAATAAAACGGATATAAGACTTTTTTGCCTTATGTGTTGACAGACATCGGTCGCCTGTTATTAGGAGTCTAGTAATATAACGTCGTTGGTGACCACGGACCGGAAAACGCAGCATAGGTAGGCCTACCACTTGGTGGACCGACGACATCGTGAGAGTGGCGGGCAACCGAGTGATGTGTCGCAATTCGACCGATTCCAACTAAAGTAAAAATCATCCTTATAGGACAAATGACATAAAACGTGCGGTTGTCTACGGGTTGATGAAAAACAAAATACGCTCGCCGCGACGTCGTAGGGGGAAGCTCCCCGAGGCCTATGTTGATGACAGGCCTGTTGGTCTAGTGGTTAGTGACTCTGACTGCTATGACGGGGGTCGTGGATTCGATTCCCACCCAGGACAAATGTTGTCTGGGTATTTAAGTATGGTTAATTTTAGCTTAATATTCGTAGTGAACAAGATATAATTAGGACTCTTTTTGTATTTATTTCAGGTGCAGAATACGTCATCAGTCAGGTAAAACTGCAAAACGCATTAGAATCTGTGTACGCAATGGAGTTACATAGGTTTGACAATAATACGGACGTATATAACTCATATGCGGTCCACAATGTTACCGAACCTTGGAACGTGAAATATTTGGGCGGCGGAGTTGTTCACTGTGCTGGTGCTAACAGGAAAGTTATTTACTTGGTGGATGACGGATACTGTAAGTATTATATAAACAGTAGCGGCGTTAGGGTGCTCCCCCATTTATCGACATGTGGATTGTAGAAACATTACTATACTTATCGCCGATCATCTGAAGGCGAACGGTTCGTTTCGCCGTCGCCACCGTCGTCCGAGCCGAGCCGATGCGTACAGTATTAGGCGATTCTCACACTGCCCCGCATGATGCAGCGTAGCGCGTGGATGCGTGTTCTTCCGTTGCTTGTAAGTATCTCCGTTTGTATGGAAAACACACACAGTCTAACACACAGAAAACGCATTCACGCGCGTGTTCATTACTTCGTCACCATGCGCCCCGCTGCGTGATGCGGGGCAGTGTGTCACTCACCTTAGTAACACGTAACACCCTTATTACGTAGACATCAAGGCTTTTTTGACCGGTGCGCGGCGTAAGCCGATTCCGCGTCTATATGTGGGAGCACCCTTAGGGTAGGGCACGGTTGGGCGAACGCACCGGGCGCCAGGTATGAAGGGGCGCCGCCGCACCGACGACCGGTTCATTATTGGACGTTTCGTCGACAGGACGATTCACTTATTTTTTCGCCATTATTTCGCAAATATCCATCCGATCCAACTGACTATTGTAAGTAAGTAAGTAAGTATTCTTTATTTGCATAAAATGTGGTTTACAAAAGGTGTTATATCTTATTTTAGGGCAGAACACATTCCGCCATATCAATGGCATGCAAATTTATAACGAGGATTATGACCTCACAACACAGTAACTGAGTAATAAGATACCCCATGGTAAAACTGGTCTTCAGACTTTCTTCTGATTAACAGTAACGCGTCTATCTAAATCTACAAATGAAAACCGGGGACGGCTTTAAGTGCTTTCCGAGGCACGGAGGAAACTCGCTATGACAGATGGTCACCTATCCACGGACCAACTTCGGCAGTCGCGGTTTACCCCGAGAGATCGGCCTGTGCGGCTGTAATTTTCGTATCGGCGAAAAGTCCAATGGTGAAAGAGTCTATCGGTGAAACGACCATAAGTGAATCGTCCTGTCGACGAAACGTCCAATGATGAACCGGTCGTCGGTGAATCGTTGCAGAATCGGGAAAAAGACCTAGGTAGATCATGTTTTCCTGTTCTGCGAATTTTGATTTTAACTAAAATATAATGTTATTTATTTCAGATCAGTATAACATTGACAGGACATTACTTTATGACTCCAAACCAGTGAAGTTTCAATGTGAAGTAAATGGTGAGTTTCAGTTTATTTATTGTGACACATCTGAATTGACTGGCCTGTTGGTCTAGTGGGTAGTGACCCTGACTGCTATGCCGGAGGCGTCCTTACCTACCGCATGACGCAGGTCCTCACCGGACACGGAAGTTTCGGGAGGTACGAATTCCGACCACCGTAGGCGCGGGCATGCGGACAGCTAGTAAAGGGCAATTCGCTGTCCGACCATGGACCATGAGGATCGACGATGGACTTACTCCATCAGAGTGACCCCGTAACATAAAAACAAAGGGCTATTGAAGGACAACATTTTAGTCAGTACAAGTTTGATAGTCCCTCCCGCCCTGCCCGGGGTGGGAAAACTCATTTGATGATTTTACCACGTAAAAATAAAGGGTCCTCGCAAATCGCGTCTTTTCCTAGATTCGGTCTCGCTAAGCAACTGGGGCGTTTTGTCAACTAGGGCGTATTACTTAATTAGCCTTTCCATCGTGACGGCTTCTTTATGCCACTAAGCGCTGATGTAACAGTGCGCGCCAATCGATAGCGCGAGGTTTCCCTGCGTTCACTAAAACTACGATATCTCAGAAAATACGCATCTCAGCTCTACAATATTTCATCATCATCATATCAGCCCGGGATCACCCACTGCTGGGTACAGGCCTCCCCCTTTTTATGCCATATTTCTCTGTTCTGTGCGTCTCTTATTCCCATTCCCCGCGATCCTAACGATATCGTCAACCCAACGAGCTTTTGGCCGGCCCTGGTTTCTTTGGCCGAACCTTGGCCACCATTCGGTCAAATCCTTACTCCATCTGCCATCTCTGCGTCTAGCCAGATGCACTGCCCAACTCCACTTGAGGCGTATCGCCCTATCCCGGACGTCATAGACTTTCGTCCGACGACGGATTTCGGTGTTACGTACTCGGTCTAGAATAGTAATGCCGAGCATGGCTCGCTCCATGACCCTTTGTGCCTACAAAATTTACTTTCCTGAAATTGTTATGATATAAGCAATCTGATTTATTAGAGTTTACTGCAATTTTAACTAATAATATACGGTTAATTCGTAGTTGATAGTAAGGTATACCAGTACCGCCCATGGGCCCCGAATACGAAGAGGCGCCGCAGGCCTACTTTCTCGTAAATTTCCCTATTTCTTTCATCCCATTTTTTGGGGATAAACCCAAAATCCGTCTAAGGGTCAGCACAGACCGAGACGGGAAGCGACGCGATGATGCATGAAGAGGCCAGTGCTTTCGCGCTGCGCCGCGAGGCGCATTCAGACGCCGCGCTGCGCAGTTAGGGGGCGCCGTAGAAAATCTCGCCTAGGGCGAAAGTGCTAGAATGGGCACTGGGGTTGAAAGACTTTTTATGTTTCAGATCCAACACTTTTGAGCATCACAGCAGCTTGGATAAAACAACGCAGGGAACAGAATTTTTTCCTTTCAATGATTCAGGAGTGTCAGCGGACCTAAATGTAAAACATAAACGGTTCTATGTTGTGCTGTATATACCACCACTAAAACCAAGTCTAATAATATACTTTATGTGCAACGTTTGTCAAAAATATAACTTTGTTGGTTTATCACAAGGAAAATAGCGAATACTGGGGATCAGAATTGGTGCCAAGAGTAAGTACCAGTTATGCTATTCTCTATAAAAAAAATCATTTTTATTTATTTAACTACTGATGGTGAGCGATGATGTGGTCAATGGTGTTAGCACGCTTGCCTAGAAGTTACCTTTTCAATCTTAATTTAAAGACCTCAAGGTTATAGCTATCAAGAAACACGGGCCCTAGCAGGGAAATCGACTCCTTAGCTGTTTTGTTTCAATTTTTTTAGCTCGCTATTAATATAATTTGTCCTTCTCAAAACCCAGGGCAATACGAATAAAACACAAGCAATTCTCAGGCAAAAAGTTATGAATCGAGTCAACAATAAGGCAATACGGATAAAACACAGTATCACTCAGGCAAAAGTTATGAATCAAGTCAACATTCAGGCAATACGGATAAAACACAGCATTTAAACACTGTTTTAGACTATCACGGTTTATTTTACAATTTAAAATGTCACTTACGGGATATCTTCCGTGATTGGGAACTCAAAACAAATAATAATCACGGAAGATATCCCGTAAGTGACATTTTAAATTGTAACACAGCATTTCTCAGGCAAAAGCTATGAATCGAGTCAACAATCAGCCAATACGGATAAAACACAGCAATTCTCAGGAAAAACTTATGAATCGAGTCAGCAATCAGACAATACGGATAATGTACAGCAAGATTCAGGCAAAACTAATAAAGCGAGTCACCAGCAATCAGCCAACACGGATAAAACACAGCAAAATTCAGGCAAAACTAATGAAGCGAGTCAAAAATCAGCCAATACGGATAATGCACAGCAATTCTCAGGAAAAACTTATGAATCGAGTCAGCAATCAGACAATACGGATAATGTACAGCAAGATTCAGGCAAAACTAATAAAGCGAGTCACCAGCAATCAGCCAACACGGATAAAACACAGCAAAATTCAGGCAAAACTAATGAAGCGAGTCAAAAATCAGGCAATACGGATAATACACAGCAAGATTCAGGCAAAACTAATGAAGCGAGTCAACTATCAGCCAATACGGATGAAACACAACAAGATTCAGGCAAAATTAACGAATTGGACAAAAACATAAATACGAGAGATGGAACAAACAATAATTCTGAAAACGAAAAAAGGAAGGAAGAGACTTGTTTGTATTAATTTATCTACATATCTATCTATACAACGTGTAACGTTAAAAGCGCAAAACCTCTCGTGAGGTAACTCAGCCAATGCTACTGAACAATGTAAACATATAAAACATTAGGAAATTCGCGAAAAAAAAAAAGTTTTTCATACTGATGGGCTCGATCAATTTCTCATTTTGTATGAAAAATCTATTTTTTTTTTGCGAATTTCCAAAAGTTTTTTAACAAACATTGTTCAGTAACATGTGCCGAGTTACCCCCACGAGAGGTTTTGCGCTTTTAACGTTACACGTTGTTTAAAACATCTATCTTCTATCTATATCTATTCTATACATATAATAAAACTGTAGAAAAGTAATTTTTGTACATTAAAAAAAAACTAAAAAATTAGCCAGGGTGTTAAAGGACAACCAATAGAACCCATTTTCTGGCATTTTTAGAATTTTTGTCTGTTTTATTTTTTGACGGGTGCCTTTTGTCTAGTGGTTAGTGACCCTGACGCTAGGGGCCGGAGGTCGTGGGGTTTCGATGCCCTCCCACCAGAAAATTAATGTTTGTGGTGATGAGCGGATCATTTGGTTCTGTGTCTGGGTGTAATTAATCTAGTAATATTATGTTTTAGAAAGATATATAATATGTTTAATCAGTTGGTCTAGTACCCCAGAACACAAGCGCTGCTTAGCTTGGGACTAGATGGCGTTGTGTGATAGTTTTGTGGAATATTATTAAATTATTATTATTTGTCCGAGCATCACTAAAATGTACCACACAAACCTCTATCACTGTATTTAAGTAAGTTTTATTGTATTGAGGAACACTTGGCCAGGCCCGCAACTTCGTTCGCGTGGAGTCGGAATTGAACAATGTATTTTTTAGTCCTAAGCGCTTATTTCAGGCCAGTCCATTCCAGTCCATTCCAGTTATTTGAATAATCTAGTTTTTCTATTCGAAGTTAGATCGCGCGACTGACGTACGAAATCAATGTGTGAGACCAAAGAAACTTCTGAAAACACTTTAAATTCAAATATCTTTTGATAGGACTGAACCGATTCCAATGAAACAAAAACTAAGTTCCTCTCCAAGTTACGCTTATCGTTGTGTATAAAGTTATCTTACATGAAGTACGGATTTTTAAACTGATACCTGGACAAATACAAATAACCGACAAACAGACAAAAGTTCGAAAAATGCTAGAAAAGGGGTTCTATTGTTGTCCGTTAAATCCCTGGCTATATTTGTTTGAGTTTTTATTTAAGGGACAAAGAATAATTTTTCTACAGGTTTATTATATGTTATAGATATAATTAAAAGAGGGATTTTGCTATTATAAGATAAGCGGTCAAACCGACATTGTTTATTCCTCAGATCAGCGGATTTTTTCTTTTGTTTGTAAAATCAACCAATATTGGACAGAGGTAAAACAAAACGCTTGAAATTCGGGAGTGAGGGTTTGGGCTGACTTGACCCTGTAAATTCTAAAATAGAATAGAATATCTTTAATTTGTGCGTGAAATTGGTACACTAAGGTGTTTAAATCTAAAAAGTTCCAGATGCCGCTTACTAATATGCACAGCATGCCAAAAATTACCGACCGAGTGACGGTCTGTGATTTCAAGCGTTGTATCGTAGCAATTTTGGTTTGCGTAACAAAAGAAAAATGCGGATGTAAGCAAGTAAATAGATATTTTAGAGATAATGCGATTTGCGAATTAACACTTATTATTTTGAGCATTGGGTATGATTACACTTAAAGAGAACGACACCAACCACGCATCACCACTGTGTCCCATCCAGGATGAGTGCTCGCGCCGGAGAGCACGACACAAGAGGCTGTAAACAATGAATGAACTTGTGCGCGTGCCTCATCCTGACGGACCAGTGGGGGGGGGGTGATGCGTGGTGTAGTCTCCTCTATAAGTAGTAATAATAGCTCATAATTTTTGAGTAAAATAGCTTAAAGTTCACGTGGTTTTCAGATGCAGTAAAATGTTTTAGTTAAATTAAGTAGAAGTTCGTCGTTTAGCTGCGTTAGTTTTTATACTTTCAAATATGTGGTGATCAAGACTTTTGTTGGAAGAAACATGGTCAGATCTCGCATAGGACCAACCAGACAACCGATCCGTTGCCACAGACAACAAGTAAGAGTTTTAAAAAAATACAGAGTTCAAAAACTTAGATAGCAAAAATAACAAAGACATCGACTTCGGAAAGAATGTTGTTTGACACTTTTTTTTTGTGGCTGTTTTTTGAAGTCGATATTGTTTTATATAATCTGATTAAATTATTACTAAACACTCGTCACTGGCAGCCAACAACGGCTAAAACGTTTTTGTTTTAAACCCATTTGTTATCTTTCCAGCCAGCTCCTTATACGCCATTCTACCGAAAATGTCGCATTGCGGCGGGATTGTGTGAACTTGCCGACACAAGAATGAAAGCGCCTCACTATGAAGAAGCTTATCTATCACTAGTTAAAATTGGCAACTGACAACATGAGGCGCCGGGTGCGTTTAAGTCAACCATCCTGTTTGAAATTTATACGGATTAAATAAATGTTTAAAAACACACCTCGTTCATAGCTACACGAGAGTGAAAAATTAACGACTAAAATTTTATATGCCCCGTTTCACGGATCGTCCCGCTGGTATAAGTTTTCGCCTACTAGGATAATCTTCGCGACCTTTTTACCTCGCCTAAATTTTATCCTGCTGTCAGATTGACTTTGACATGGAGCTCGTTTGCTCAATTCCCTCTCTACAGTCTTGTCTCATAATCTCGCTAGACTAAATTGACATATGCAATGTCAAATTTACAAAAAAATTTTTTTACAAAAACAATATTGCAGCTGTTTTGTGCAGTGTGTACCTACCGATAACGGCTTGTTGAATCGTAACTTTATCTATAATAGACGGATCTTAATTTCATTCAAAAGTTTTCTATTTAAAATTCACGTAGTACACCCGGCTGCCAACGCCATGCGTAATCCGACATGTTTCTTTGCTTTAATTAAACAAAAAACATTATCTATATTTATATAAAATGAACCCCGTTTTCCAGTTGTCACCGACTCCATAACATGAAACGGCTTAGAACGATTCGGATAATTATTTTTTTGTTGTGTTTGGTTAACCATCCGGACCGGGTTTTAGACCCGGTCCTCCACCCGTGCGAAGCCGGGACGCGGCGCTAGTAGAGGATAAAAAAGTATTGTTTTCAGAAGACCCATCGTGCGGTTGTCATCATTATAAAAATTAAGGGCTAGATAATTACCACAACGAGTGACTTCTGATACTATATACGAAAACCTGGTAAAAATATATTTTTCCGCAAATCAAAGAAAACTTCAGTATTTTAATAGATAATGCTCCATATCACAAGCGAAACTGGATTCGTTCACCTACTTTCGTTAGCGCGGAAAGGCAACTCCCCGGTTGCCTAAAAATCAAAAAACTTATATCGTATGACGATACATGTTAACGCCCGCAATTAAATGATTGCCGAAAGAAATGTCGTCGACGAGCTGGCTGCTGAAACGGGGTCACTATTTGCGGACTGCCCCTTGCCACTGAGCTAAAACCCGAATTAACGTTTGGCTTGGCTCAATTATAGGGCTGTCGGCTAACAAATAATAAAAAAACATTCAACATGAATGGAAGTACGACGCCCTTTTAGAAGAAGGGACTTCGCCAAGTGATCCCGCCGCAGTTGAAAAGCCTGTTCTATACATGTAATTTAAAATTGAAGATGAAATGTGTTCCTCGGGCCATATAACCGACGACTCCCCGAAAAACATACTTTTCTTTCGGAAGCGGTGGCTTTGTTTTTATTATTTCGATGTCTTTTTGCCACCGCCTTCCGAAAGCAAAAGTATTTGTAGGTTTATTTTACCCTTTTCTGTGGTTGTTTTTGACGGCGGTTTTTTAACTTTTTTGAAAAACGTTTTTATTTTTACTCTTTTTCGTTTTACTCATCCCCCCCACTTCTGGCCACTACATCAATTTTCTTCCCTGTGCACTTAGCATTTTGTTCCTCCGTAGCCCGGTCTTCCCATCGCCCATGTTGTCTACATAAAGAAAGTTCCAATAAATTCCTATTCAACAAATACTGAACAGAGTTCGATGAACATTGCAGTATTCCCTAAGGTGAACGATTCCCTAGTACAAAAAACAAACAATTTTGAAAATCGGTCCACACTGGCGAATTAATCGCGTAACAAAACACGCAAAACGTAAAGAGGCATCATGTCATCCAAGTAGGCGCAAATTAATACACATGCTCACAAAAACTAAAAAAGTACTGAACCCAAATTGATGAATATTTTATGGGACCACACTATGGGACCACACTGCAAGTATCCTGACATCGAACAAAAAAAAGAATCACCTAATCGGACCAGAAACCTCGGAGAATCGATGTACATACATAAAAAAAAAAAGAACATAACCGACCGAATTGGAACCTCCTCCTTTTTTTGAAGTCGGTTAAAAAAATGAGGAGAACTAATAACACGCTTGAGCTGTCAATTGAATTTGGCAGTTAGACCTATGAATCCGTTCAGCGAACTCTCGTTCTTAGTTTTTAATTTTTATTGATGGTTGAAGCTTAAACGCACCCCAGACTACACATGTGGACAGCATCACAATAAATTGCAAATTAGACCCCATACCACGGATTATTTTTTTATTTAATTTAAGTATTAGGCGAGGTGGACACTTAGGGGCGCGAACCAAAAGTTGGCAACATTGTTAAAGCTGTCAAATATACCCCGATGCCTCGAGAAGTCGAGGCGCGGCGGGGAAGGCTCGGCGCGAACTCAGGGCAGTAGGGAGAGCGCGACTTCGCGACCGACGGACGGGAACGCCGCGATAGCGGGGTAAGACCCCTCTGTGAGGAGTGGTTGGAGAGAGTCACGGACGTCTCCTTACCAACGAATGACGTAGGTTCTCATCGTACTGGAAGTTTCAGGATGTTACCTTGTCTGATGGGTAAGGAAGAGACGGCCGGGTGTCTGCACCACTGCGATGATCGCCCTGAGGACACGGTGGAGCACACGGTGCAGGAAAAAAAAAAACTGCCCGCTTGGGCGGGGCCGGCACCGCCTCACGGTGACGATAGGCGGGGGGTCCTCTTGCGCCTTGAGACGGAAGTGGAAGCGGTCGCCTCCTTCTGCGAAGCAGTCGATAGTAAAGGAGGAGGCGGGCGCGAAGGGGGGCCGCGAGATGGAGAGATAGCGTCGATATTGAACGCCCCACGGCGTCGGGACGTCGCGAGGCGATCTCGGCCACCGTAGGGCGTGCATGCGGGCGGCGAGTCGGCGAGTACAGGGCCCGCGGTCGCGTGGCGCGTCGTGTTTCGCCGCCAAATGCCTTGCCGCGTTCGTCGTCTTAACCCAGGGATACCGCGGCCCGGAACGTCAAGGGCATCCGAAGCAAACACGGGTGGATTTTAGTTAGAGTCTGACCTTCCCTTGCTCCCTTCCACCCCACCCAGGGCGGGATGGACTCATTCTGAATGATTATACCAACTAAAAAACACACCTTTAAACTTAACTACACATTGTAGTACACGGAGCTACTACAAAAATGAGGGGGCCAAAACTTGCCGGATGGTAGCGGACTCATTTACCTTCACCGTGACCCCGGAACAATAATTAACGGGCTATTGAAGGACCCCGTGGATTTAGTCAGTACAAGTCTGACAGGTCCCTCCCGTTCTGCCCTGGGGGAGGACTCATTGATGATATTACCAGCCCAAAAAAAAAAAAGTAACATGTGGATCTATCATGACAGAGTCTGGCAAAGCATCACAACGTGGTAACCCTGGGACCTTAAAGGGCTATTGTATGAAAACTGGATTTTCGACAGTGCGAGTCTGACAGTCCCTGCATCTCGCCCTGGTGGGAAAACTCATTTGATGATACGAGTACCTTTACGGCCAAAAAAAAAACTATCGAACAAACCTTATAGTAGACGGGGGGTGGTTTGCATTAGATTTTAAAAATGATGGGACTTCCCTTTCTCTGCCATGACAGCTAGACTTATTGTTCCCTAGAACTCGACCATAGTGTTCTCTCTAGAGAGACTGTGGTGACTTTAGGCAGCTGCCCATCGGACTCAGTTATTCCATAAAATCTATTGTATATCCACGACAGCAATACCACTTATTACCTATAATACACTCCATACAAAATGTCCATACCTACCGCTATAATAGCCTACATTTTCAAGACGATATAACGCTGCGAACGGAAATGTGCCTAACTACACAAACGTAAAGTAGTTTCGCTTTTGAAGATGCGCGCCGCCGCGTGATGTTTGTGAATTGCGAGGGTCTGCCTCTGTCACCAATGATGTAAGTACCTAGGGTTTTTTTTGACACAGTACACTTCGTATGAATTGTTTCTATCAACACTTTAATAATTCATGAGTTTTTTTTTTCCTTTGCAATTTTAACATTCGGCTCATTCCTAATATCGAGAGTTACGAGATTGCGGCTGTTAAACCTTTATTTATTACGATGTCATCTGCTCAATCGGAAAGCCGGAAAGTTGAGTCACATTTAATTATTCAAGATTTTATTACAGACCGCCAACGGAACCAGTGAAACCTAAAAATACGAGTATCACTCTTTTTTTTAGCGTGGTGGTAAATCATATCAAATGAGTCCTCCCGCCCCGGGCCAGGGCGGGAGGGACCGTCCGACTTGACTGACTAAAATCCACGGTGTCCTTCAATAGCCCTTTATGTTCCGGGGTCACGGTGTTGGAATAAATCCGCGACGGTATACACTTGTAAAAGAAAGAATCTGTTGTCTTTTTAACATTGTCCTACACCAGAGAAATTGCTCCTCTGTCGTGGGTACGTTTAAAATAATCGAAACATAAAATCAACGATGAAAAAATGTACCTACCTACAACTATTAATAAATGATAGAATTAAAATATTTGTGGTTAGTACATTTTTCATAACAAAAAAAAGGAAGGGAAAGGAAACCTAAAGACGTCTTTATTCTCGTCAACCATATCTTAGTATTTCAAAACTAACCTCAATTATTATTAATATATGGCGTAACGTGCGCGCCCGCGCGGCTGTTGACAACCCGTCGCGCATGGGTAGCCGGTCGCCGGCGCCGGTAGGGTGCTAGCGCGTGTAAGTACATGAGTGCAAATCTGGTCATTGTGGCAATAATTCCAACAAACATTTATAAGAAGAGAAACGTCAAAACCAGAGAACTGTCACTGTCAATGTCTATGGTTTTTCGTTTTTGGCCACGCGTAAGTGAACATTCGAGTGATTTCTCTTTTCCTAAAAATTTTCAAATCGACTCAAAACTTTTTGAGTTTATACGCAACTACAAATATTTTTCGACGTTACACGTACGTTATTTTACTGTGTTTAGTGATTGTGTGGTGTATAAACTGGAGGTGACAGACTCTTAAACGACTACGAATGTCCGGTCGATTCAAAATGGTCGCACAGCGGCATTGTCTTTGATGAAAATACTGTGGAGACATCGGACCCCTCTTCTCTTATACTCATTATATGTTTTTTTAATAACTGGAGGCCTGATTTAGGTAAGTTAAGAATACTTTTCTGTCTGTCCACCTCGTGTCTAGAAATTATGTTTACGGAACACCGAGTTTCGACCTTCAATCATATTGTATTTTCCTTCATTCGTTTGGTTATATTTTCGAAAGTCACTGAGCTCCCTGTCCAAAGATCACTAAATAATTGGCCTTGGGTCATCAATGACGATTTTAATATAGTTAACATTGGTTAAAGTTATACCAAAAATAAATATAATCCCACATAAAGAGCAGACATTCCCCTCACGACAGAATCATTATCGTATCATAGAAATCAAAAATTGGAATCAAAACCAAATCATTACTTTTCAACTTAGCCAATTTGCCAATTAAATTGCGTTCAAATTCAAAAAGGCCTTTTTGAATTGTTCAAAAACCATTAAATCTAGTACCTAAATAATTATGGTTCTACAGTCCCAGCTCACAAGACAAATATCTGTGAGAATAATTGCGGGTTGCTTATTCCAAAGACTAGATCTTTATGGAGAAAGAATGGTAGAAAAACTCCACATAGTTTCTGATATAGCCATTCAGAATAGTTGAAAATTTAGTATTGTGTTTCTTGGTAGTTTTATAGACAAATTTTGATGTTCCGCACTACACACCCCCCAACGGCTAATGTCAAAAATGGAAGGTTACAAGAGAGGGTTTTTTTATTGCTCAAACCGCTCTTTAACTAATTGCCACATAGAATAAATTAATAATAATACTAATTATAATATTCAACACCATATATTAATTATTGTCCTGGGTGAAGAATTGCGAAACCCACAACCCCTGGGTAATAACAGTCAGGGTCGGTACCACGGACCATGAATTAACCATGACCCAGGAATGTAAAGGGCTTTGAAGGACAACTATGGATTATAGTCAATATGAGTCTTGCAGTACTGCCTGCTTTGAAGAAAGAAAGAAAATAGCCTTAAAAATTGGGTGAGAGGGCACATTAATGTAAATCGTCGGGGATAGGCAAATCCGCGAATCTACCATACCAGAACGTAAAAAGTGTGCTATCTGCAAATAGATCCAGTTTTTACAGGAAGTTAAAACTTAATAACTTTATTAATTCCAATTAATTTTTGAACTCATTTTTACACAAAAGTATTAGTAATGTGTTTCCTAATCTGCTTGGTAGAAATATAATCAATTTAAGTAATAAATTAAGGCCCCTATGACAAGTACGCCGGATTTCTTTGACCATAAACTTATAACATTGATAAGTAAGGGGAAAGTAAACGCGTGTTTGAATGAAACAATATCATTTATTTAACAAAAATATTAATTCAATGTGGAAATAAAACTATACAAATTATTGAAAAAATTTTGCCTCTTACAAAGTTAGGATAAATGAATAAATGTTGGATCCGGTAACAATTGTAACATAGCTCTAAATCTCTTTGAATTACTCTGAAAAAACAATCTCTTAATAACTAAATTATAATTATGAGTATTTCTGTATGGCAAGTTGTCAAGAATTCTGGCAATCTGAAGTAATCTGAGTATCATAAAATCTAAATTACCCTAGAAATTATGGATCATGTTACCGAAAACCACTGGAGTAATAGACCAAGCTCCAGTGTTGTTGAAATACTACTTACGGTAACAAACAGTAATAAGAAATTAGTGCAGAAAGCGTCCATCGAGCTTGTCTTTGGCAAACCAAGAGCCTCATCAGTAAGGTGGCACAACTCAGGTGGCTGCGCCTAGAGATGAGTTTCGATAACACGAAGCTTGATAAGTCAACTTAGTGAACGCAGAGTACCCTGGCCCTCCACCATGCAAAGAGGAGCCAAGAAATGTTACCACCCAAAAAGCGCAGATATCATCCAGTCCAACCAATGACGCTGTCCAGACAACCAACAGGTTCAGTGAATTACCAATCGATCTAACTGAAAGTAACGCTAGTCTAGGATGTGAAAAGACCACGAAGCCCCACCCATAATATGAGATGGAATAGAAGAGCCTGAACAAACTGACGGAATTGTTGGGAACAGTAGCTGAACAGAAATCAATTTACATATAAATGGTGGTTAACAGAAAACCAACTTCGAGTAAAACAGCGCGATGTTGTGGTCTACAAGAAGCTGATAGCCCTTATTCCGCGAAATGGGCTCATAGGCCATACCTTCAACACAAAGGACGCGAGACACTTTAGAGTGGTAATCCGAAACCTTCATCCATCCACGGCCATTATCAATAATTAAAGAGGAAATAGGGCAACGGGGAACAAAGTTTGTAGGAGATTATCACGGCCAAAATTGGCCCCGACAAGACTACTTCACTTTTTTTTGTTAATCTGGCTGCAGGACCAAATAACAAAGCGGTAAAAGATTCTTCGCTATATAGATCACCAGTCAGGTCAGCGTTGAGGATCCAAGAAGAAGAAAACGATTGTACAATGTCAGGAGGTGTACCCAACAATATGTCACTCAAGAACTATTGTTGCGCCCCCTACCGTTGCGTTAAATGTGGGCAGGGCGCACAAGACATCTGAATGCCAAAAGCATGATCGCGAACTCCTTCTTGGTGGGGCATTATGCAGTGTCCCGCACCCTGCTAATTACAGTGGCCTGTGCGGTGTATAAAGAAAGTTTAGCCCGAGAACAAAGACGACCGCAATCGTAACCACCGCACCATCTCAGATCGCTATATAAACCCATAACACAAATGCGTGTGCACTAATATACAGAAAATAATAAGCAGATGATACCGATCTATTACCAGCCGAAAGAATGGGTTAAAACTTCTCAGAAACTGTTGAAGACACGTAACAGACAGATTCAAGAAAAAGATACCAACGATTCGAGAAAAAACGATTAATACTACAATTGGAGCAAATGCTACTGAAACAATCAAAAAATTTGAACTTATCATACAACAATGGAGTACCTAATGGGACTCAGAGCTAACGTCGTTATAAGCTAACATAATGGCGTATACAACGCTTAGAATAGCAACGTGGAACATTAATGTTTAGCACCCAATAAATATGCAATTGAAATTACTGATGATACAGCACAAACTTGATATAGTCCTTGTATCAGAGGCACAATTGCACATCTCTAGTTTCTATCAAGTTTCAAGAGTTCCGACATACCTGACAAATCATCCTGAGGGTACTGGCCATGCAGGTACTGCAAATAATTATTAGGAACTATAAACATCACCTTAAATGCCGGAGTATAAGTACAACCAGCGTGGCACGCAACAACCATTGCAGTTTGAAGATCACTATGGATGCTTGCTGGTGTCCTGCGGTTATTGCCGCCCCAAATATAAAATTACGGACCGATTTAATCAATACTTTCCCAGAACCTTGTAATCGCTTTGGGTGGCTGGAGGTGATTGGAACGCCAAGCATACGTCATGGGGTTTCGAGGCTCACCAGCATAGAGGAGACAACTAAAATTGAGCGCAGAACTATACCTCCACTGGGCAATCTTCTGCCGAAGCCCCACATACTGCCGACTGATACAAATAAAACTCCAGACCTCTTAGCTTTTTTAAGGAGCAGAGCCTAGGTAAGAACACTATACAAAAGCGAAAGCTGTTGATAGCTCATCAGACATACCCCGGTCTTGTTGACAGTGTCACTATGTTTAATAGATCGTAAAAACTGAGACCTTACAAACAGACATACGGACGGAACTCTTCAGAGAGCGTATAGACAGTAAATTAGAACTCAAGTAGCTCTAAATCCGCAGATGATATTGAGACAGATAAAGATATTTACATCTCTATCAAGAAGCCATGCTGGAAGTGCACCCTCTGAAATCGAAGAGTAAATTCTAAATGTCCCGCTACAAATAAAGAATGCCTCGTCTGACAAGAGGAATTACGACTCATCTGGCAACAAATAGAACATCCACATGATAAAGCACAATTTGACAGAGCCGGTCAACGATCTTAGAATATGAGCAAAGAACTGGCAGAATGACACTTCGAAACAGCTGGGAAACGCTCACAGCGACTTGTTTTCGCGACTGGCTACTCTCTAATGGAAATTTCTAAGAACTCGGACAGACCAATACAAGCAAAGCCATCCCTATTCGAGTGGCAATGCGGGCTAAAACGGATCAAGAAAAGGCTAAACGCTTTTGCTTGTCATCTATCAAAAGTCTTTACGCCGAATGATGCGCAGGATAACTCTCACGAAGCTCTAGGCACTGAGACTCGTAAGCAAGCTATGCAACTGTTCACACTCAGAAACCATCACAGCGAAGAATTGTGGAAGACTATAGGGAATCAAGGAGAAGAAGGCTCCGGGGTTTGACCTGTAACTAAAAGAGATTTTGATCCAACTACCGAGGAAGGCAAGATGTTCCTAACTATTATATTTAACGCAAGGCTACGAGTGCAATATTTCCCCAGCCGATGGAAGGTTCGCAAATAATAATGGTACATAAAAGCGGGAAAATCGCCTAATGATCCTACATCGTACAACCCTCAGTTTGCTACGCAATTACATCTAAAGTTTTGAGGAGATCCTGTTACGTAGAATCCTGCCGATCCTGGAGGAAAAGAAAATAAGACCCCAACCACCAGTGCGGGTTTTCGCCAGCAGCACTCTACGGGGAACAGGTGCACAGAGTCTATAACAAGATAAGACACACAACTCGAGCACAATGGAAGACTGCGCGTCAGCTTTCCGAGAGATCCAGCAGCTTTTTGACAGGGTCTGGCACAAGCTTACTATTCAAAATTAAATTATACCTCCCGCACTCATATTATGCCTACTAAAATCCTAATTTAGCAGACAGGCATTCCAAGTAAAGAAGGTGAGGAAACTTCAAGTTTTATAAACATATTGGCTGAGTGCCGCAGGATCTGTGCTGGGAGGAACGTCTTCCTTTTACACCCTTTCACACGGATCTCCGCAAGTGGAGCGGTATCACCACCGCGACGTTTGCTATGAGACAGCCATACTTAGCCAGCATACTGACCCAATACGTGCGCCTCAGAAATGCCTCCAGAATGGACTAAATGAAAGCACTAATGGCTGCAAAAGTGGAAGATCAAGCTAGCTCGTCAAAATCGGTACAGTAACCTTTACCCTGTTGAGAAAAGGAACTGCCCCCCGATAACACTAGATAACACCATATTTTTTTAAAAAAAAACTACCCCACTCTGACTGCGTTCGGTACTTAGGATTGCACCTAGATCGAAGACGATGACATGGAAGCGCCATATCAAAGCCAAAGAGAAGACTAAGTATACGATTCAAAAAAACCGCCACTGGCTGCTGGACGTAACAGCAAACTCTCCATAACAACAAACTTCTAAGCTTATAAGACAGTATTGAAGCCTTTGATGGATGTACGGCAATACAGCTTTGGGGAAGTGCCAGTAAACTCGACATAACATCCTGCAAAGAAGGCAGAATATAATTCTCCTCACTATAGCACTCACATTGGTTCGTCACTATGATGAATAACATAAGAAACTCAACATGTCTACTGTGAAGGATGAAAATCCAAAAGTTCTACGCAAACTACCAGCAACTGCTGCAAAATCACCCCAACACTCTACTTTCACAATTAAAACGTCGAAGCTATACAAAAGACTACAAAGAAAGGGAGGTAATCAGTATGATTGAGCATCAGTAAAATAAGAGTAGATGGGTCTCACTGGAGAATCGACACTCGCCGTTGACAAGGTCCCTACATCAAATCTGCTTTAAAGTGGCACTGATTGCAGATAAAAATACAATAAAAAAAAAAAAAAAAAAAAATCGTGAAGGTATATATTATCCAGCCTATTGGCCGGTCCACTGCCTGAACGTAAGCCTCCAACAAAGAGCGCCAACCATCCCGGTCCGGGGCAGCCCCGCAATCCATGCAATGCCAGCCACCTTCTCAAATCAATCGACCCATCTTGCGCAGAGCGTCCTACACTACGTTTTGCCAAGTCGCGGTCTCCTCCAGCACATGTTTGCTCACTAGGCGTCCTGTCCTGTCCACACGTGGCCACCCACTTCCACTTCGCATGTATGATTCTAAGCGCAATGGTCGATTACTATGGTCTCTGGCGAAGACTTCATTACGATTCTATCCCCCAGAGAAAACCCCGATCATTGCTCTGCTCCCATCGCACGCTGAGCAACCTTAATTTGTGGACCAGGCCGGTGGTAAGTGTCCACGTTCGGCGTCCATAAGTCATTACGGAAGGACACACTGTTTGTAAACCCGGGTTTTAGGATTGGTGGGGATCGATGATTCAAAGATATGACGCCTTCCCGAATGCCGGCCCCAGTGTCAAGCTATTCTTTCTTCTGGCTGCTCCTCTCAAAGTTGGTCCTGCCCAGGTGTACACTTTGGCCTAAGTAAATGTATGCCTGCACAACCTCGAGGGCAGCACCAATTCACCATTCACTATGTACAGGTCTCGGGGTGACATGACCATTAACATGATTTGGTTTTGTACCAGATTTCATTCGAAGACCCACACGCAATTGACGAATCCGCCAGGCTGTTTTCAGCATTTCTTCCAGCTCCTGCAGAGAACTCTGCTATGATTACGAGATTTCGTCCGAAATCGGAGGTGTGAGATCTACTGACCGTTGATATAAGACCCCGTCCTTTCACAATCAAGCGTCCCTTCCTTGAACTCCTCCAACGCGTGTAAACAGTTTCGGAGAGATGACGTCCCTCCCTGTCTTACCCCCCTCGACGCAGTGGATTGGTTTTGGGTGCTCTGTGCTGGTACTTGGACGGTCATTGTTTGTGGCTTAGAATCGACACTCACATCTCAACGTACGGCATCGAGGAGGCATCTCTGAATGGACTCCAGAACAGCCCAGGTTCTCGACGGTAATACGAAAGCCTTTTCGTATCCACATAGCGCTAGGCACAAGAGGCTGTTATACTCCGCGGTCGTTTTGAATCACTTGCCTAAAAGGGTGTGTAGGGTGGTCCGTGCTGGTAGCCTTTCGAACCCGGCCTCTCCGGTGGCTGAAAGTCATCGAATTTTTGGGCGGACGATCTAGACAGACAGTCCAGAGACTTCTAAGCCATATGGCTTAGAAGTGAGATGGCGGTAGTTTTTAAGGGAGCGCTTTATTATATGCGCCCTTGTTGAAAAAATACTACACAACGCTATGCCATGCCTCAGGTGTTATGCCAGTGTGGAGGAATCGGAATTAAAGAGCTTTTACAAGCTCTGTCAGAGTAGGTATGTCCCCTCCTTGAGCAACTCAATGGTTATTCTCCAGTCATCCCCCGGAGCTGTTGATTCTGGTGAAAGCTGTCCTCATAGCCAGTCCAACCTCGACCCATGGTCATGTCGGGAAGCTCGTCCTGTGAGATGGCGTGTCAGGATTGGCCCGTTGGTCATCCGCGCAAGGGGGCCCTGAGGTGGGCAAAAGTTTTTTTGAGCATAGAAGGCTCCGTTAAAAGCTGTTCGACTTCAGCGAGAATCTCTGCCTGGCTTTGAGGTGATTTTAATTTAAAATATATGAAAAAAACACATTACATATAGCCTACCGTGATGTTGGCAAATGATAACTTTTAAGTAAATACAATACACAAGTTTTACTAAAAGTTAATCATTTAGCAGTGTCACCAAATGACAACGCGGGGTTGACACTTGCTCGCGAAGATACGCAGTGTTGTTATTTGGCGATTTATGGCTTCCTATTGGGGGAATGAAACTCGTGTCAAGATCGGTGGCAGCCTATCAGATTGGGCGGTGAATTGCCCGCGAAAACTGAAAATGGCTACATTGTCCATATCGCGGAATTATCCAATGCTAGTTTACGCGGATTTGAACTCCCCCGACGAAAAATTATTTTGCAAATAGGTTTTCAACAAACACTTCTACAAGTCAAAACACTTTGTTTTATAACTAGATGAGGCTGGTATTCGGTACCTCATTACTCTGAGAAGAAAATCCGAAACAACTCAGAGTTCGTCGTCTCTTTTAAGTCCAGACATTAAAATTGGTTAAATCATGGAGGACCTTATCATGTTTTGTGTCTGAGATGTCCTTTGGAGAAATAACCATACAAATTTGAGGTGGGATCTGTCCAGTCAGTGCAAGCTTTTGGTCAGTTATCTGAAGCTTGACTCATACCTCAAGGAAGCTCAACAAAAGAAAAAAACACTAATAGAATAATAAATGTTTTTTGGAGACATGTCCTTATGATGTAGAGACATAAGATAAAAAAAAAACAAAATATTTTAATTTTACATGTGCCCAATGGGCACTTATAAACGGCGGGAAAATAAAAAAAAATTGGCAAAAGAACGCAGCAAGAAACTCCATGGTAACATCTTTTAAAAAAATTGCGTTTACAATGTTAATTGTTTACAATTTGGTATACATTAGACATGAGAGAACATCGTCAGGCACGAATAAGAAGAGGGAACTCTTACCAAAAACTAGAGCAAAAAAAAAACAAGAATAAAAATAATAATACTAAAGATATAGGGCTTGCGAGATTGTCGAATATGTGGGAAGTGGAGGCGCAGTTATCAACAGTGCCGATAGTCGTGTCCGGTCCAAGGCAAATATATTACTAGACTCGCATGCACGATCGAATGATCCAAGACTATTCTGTCAACTAGCTGAGGTACTACCAGACGGTTAGCTAACGGAAGCGAGGGGAACGGGTAACTGCGTTGTGATTGGCTAACTCAATGTCGTTCTGTCCACAGGATTAGTTGAAATGAGACGGATAGAAACTTTTTTTGCTTAATGTGGATGTCAATCACATCGGTCGCCTGTTATTAGGAGTCTAGTAATATAGAGTTCGTTGTGTCGGGTACCTGTGTCGGTCCATGGCTAATGCGCCAAGAGCACCATCGACCAAGTAATCTCAAGAGGCTTCGTTAGGCAGCTGGATCCAAGGGCAGATTCAGAGAGCAGTTCTTCAGCGGACACCGCGCGCGCCGCATTGTTAGGAGATTCCTACTCTGGACACCCCAAACAGGACGCATGTAAGCTTGGACCCTGTTCCCGATACCGGAGGGCCACTTTATTTATCTTTTTAGATGTTTTTATTTATTATTGTTTTTGTTTTTGTAAAAATATTTAAAAATGTAGCAAATAAGGTTAAAAATATGAATAAAGATAATGAATATGTACATATAGGGCTTGATGCACAAGCTGGTGGAGACCTAGCGACAATAGACAATATACTGGCAGACGCCATTGGCGGTATTCTCGGACACCCCTGTTGAGACGACCCCATGCAGGAGTTACGGAGAGCAGTGGTAAGTAGTCCTCAGATACATTATTCATCAGCTACAAAATGTTCCCACTGCGGGACGCAACGACGATAATTACTAGACTCCGATGCACGATTCTAAGAACCACCCAAAAACTATTCTGTCAACTCGGGAAGGTAAGCCGTTGTGATGGGCTATCAAGGTTCTGTTTTCATCTCAAGGTTATGTTTACGGCTCACAGGAGTGCTCGAAAATAAGCAGATATAAGACTTTTTGCCTAATGTGTTGACAGACATTGGTCGTCGTATAGGAAGTCTAGCTAATATATCGTCACGTTGGCTGGCCTCTCTTGGTTCCTCTGAAAGTTTTCCCGTAACTCTTATGATGCGGCCATACTCCCTTTTAGCAGCCAATTTTAAAAGAAAAACCCCCTGTATTAATGTCCTGTTTGTTTTAGAAACCAGCTCCGTTCTATATTGTTCTTTTTGTTACAGATGAAGGGATTGTCCAGCTCATGGATATCAGGACCAACCTGTCTCGGTGCGGGAGCGATGCTGGAGAGAGATTGGCGCCAGACTAGATCTAATGCTAGACCCGATGACGCCTCTCACACAGTCTGGCTGCAAACTGCAAAATTGCAAAAATGGTAAAAACATAAGCTGTTGTAAAAACTTGTCACTTTTTTTAGACAAGTGTTTAACAAATTTAAAAACTTTTTTTGTACTGTTACTGTCATCCTGCAATTCATCCCACTGCTGGGGAAAAGGCCTCTCCCATGACTTCTAACTATTTAGATCCAGAGCTAGTGTGAGCCACTAGATTGCAGTTTTGTCTAGCAATTTTTTTTTTGGTACGTCCAAATACATTTACATAAACCCGACCATATATCATGTCGGCACACAATGGCATATTGACCATCACTACATTGCAAATATTAAATTAGTCCGTCAATAAGAGTTTTGAAAAATAATGGACCACGTATTCTTCTTTTGTTGAATTAGTATCAAAATTCAAGCCTTGGGTGAATTTTGGTGCGTGCGATATTCAAGAAAAGAAAAAAATACTAGTTGACGTCAGAACGCAAAGTAAAAACTATACTTGTTGTTGACGTATTGCTAATTTTATAAGCGTACGTTATATTCTTCAATTTCCGGATCGACGGCCGCGTCGGAGTTCCACGCGCGCCTCAAAGAGCGAGCGATTGTTTGGCCCTCTAATCGGGGCCACGTTCAGATTGCAGATAGCTTTTGTGAACGCGTGAAAACCGAGAGCCACTCGTCCCGAGCAATTCCCACGTAGAGGAAGCGAGTCCCAATTACTCACGTCCGCATGCCCGCGCTGCGGTGACCTAAATCTTCCGCGATTCCGTGTTGTATGCGTTCCCAAGGCGGCTGTGTCGTGGGGTGAACGCTGCTGATAACTTAGCTTGCCTTACTGCTTCAAGCTGGGAGAACCCACACGACTTTCGTAGAACAATTGATACGAGGAGAGGGCGTGGTGCAAGTCAACATACAGCTACGTGTTCCCAGAGAGGGACGCTCAATATCTGGATGTCTTGAAAGCCTGATGGTGAGTTGTGTCCAGTTTACCAAAATCAGCAGGATGAGGTACTGTGCGTTTATCGTTTTTTTCATTACCATATTTCTGAAAGTAGGTCAGTTATATCTAAATTCCTGATGCACCGGGCGTTGAACGTATGCATCAAGGGCCCTTTTTTTAGCGTGGTAATTCATCAATGGAGTCCCGCACTCCGGGCAGGCGGGACGGACTGTCAGACCCTACTTGACTAAAATCTTACGGTGCCTTCCATAGACCTTTATGTTCCGGGGTCACGGTAATTGAGAATAGGTAAGTCCTGCGACGCCGCGTCAGACTTTGACCTCAAGACTCCGTGTCATGCTGACGCTCTTGTGAGGCGCGCGTGGAACACGACGCGCCTTCGACACCGCCGGGCATGATCCATGGTCCGAACGGTCGTTGCCCTTTCCTCGCCGCCCGCATCGCCCGCGTTAAACACAACGATACAAGAGGAATTCCTTTTTTGGGACACTGTTTCAAAAATATAAAAAAAAATATCCATCGGTTCTTTGATCTCCAAAACCTAAGCTTGTTCCAGATTGGCTTCCCATACTAGAACTATCAGAGCCTCTTTGCAGCGCCGCTCCTCGTTCCAAGACGTGGTGAGTCTCACGCGGGCGGGGCTGCAATTGGGTAGTGGTGCACAGTTCAAGACGAGCACCGGGTTCGAGTGCCGGACGACCCCCGCCGTTATGGGTGGGGGGCGATGGTTTTTACCTTCATCAACGGCCTGCCTTTTCCCGATGGTATCGTGGTTCGGGGTACGCCGAGCGTACGGGCGATGGGCGACTACTTTTGCTTGTAACCCGTGCGTCATCTAAAGCCCACTGGCCAACTGTCAGCAGTTGCAAATCGAGTGGCATTTTTTTCGTGTCAAAAATATCAAACGATCTCTATAAACTGAATAAACAGTATTTAAGCAAGACTATGTCAGAAGAACAGAAAAATTGAACACGGTACGGCATCAAGCAACAATGGCAAACAACTAAATTCCAAAACTCCTTCATGACAAAATTATGGTAACTGATCATGGGGATAAGTTTCATTTTATGGCTAACGTATCCAATTGACAAAAAACTAAATCAATAATTATAAGCCCTATTATCAAAAACAAACAGGACGACGAAAAATATGGGAAGGTGGTTAATTTGTGCCTGTGAGTGTAGATTGTGGTCAGCTTCCATCGAACGGCAGATCAGCTGATATCAGTATTGTACATGGAAGCGATTTCTATAGTCCTCCAAACCTAGTAACTGAGTAATACGATACCCCATGGTAAGCTGTGTGCCAGACTTTATGAGTCTTCGGACTAACAGTACGACTGTCAAAGATCACAATTGGTACCAACGGCCTTTAACGGGTGTCTTTATGAGGCACGGAGGAAACCGCTCTTACAGATGGTGCACCATCGACATACCAACCTCAGGCAAGCGGCGACTAAACCGGATATTCGGTCTGTGTTGTCTGGTTATTATTTAAACACGATCGTCTTGATCTATAGTGCAAAGCTTTTGTTTTTTTTTTGTTGTTGTAATATCATCAATTATCCTCCACCCCGGGCAGGGCGGGGGGGACTGGACATGTACTAAGTAAAATCCACGGTGTCCCCAGTAGGCCCTTTATCATTCGCAGGGTCACGTTAATAATTCCCGCGCTTTGGCCCTCTAAGGGAAACCCCTTCCTCTTGTGGAAACTTTTGAAGCTTGCGCGCGTGGAATACAACGCGCAGGCGACCCCGGGCTGGGTCCACGACGGGCACGAGTTGCCTATTAACTCGCCGCCCACATCCCTACCAACTGCCGGCCCGTTGGCGTCTACCGTCGTGTCTTACGTACCATTTGACCTTTACTGTAATATAATGTAAGGCATTTTTCAACAGCGCTTTGGCTTGCTCATAACATGGCTCTAATTTCACCGTCAATTGGGTCAGCATAACTGCAACCTGTTATCAAACGTGACTTTTTCTTTCTATTATTCACAAGTGGGAGTTTGTAGTTTTTTTTTTCATTTGTGAGTTGCTTGTTTTTTATAAAGTTTCGAAACAAAAAAGATCGTGTGCCAATAGTACAAAAATTTTACCAACTGCACATTTACTACTAATTGTTTCTTCTAAATCAACTTTACAACTCACTAAATAAAATTGCTTTTTCTATTATTTTCGTCACAGTGTTTGAAAAACGTCGTATGATCACGTGTGTATTATGATTACCGGTCCTCGGCGTCTCTTAAGACCCTCACCTGACGGCTCGGACCAAATGAACACTGTACCATAATGTACATTACACGGCAGGGCATGCAGCCCTGCCAAGCTATGGAGCCAAGTGGGCGGTGGGCGTCAGTTCAATCTGACAGGCAATCAAACTGTCAGATTGGAATATGAGCGGGGAGACTGTGTGCGCTCAACAATGAGGAGTTCAAGTAGTAACCATCATCATCAGCCTATAAGGTTCCCACTGTTGGGAACAAAACGATTCTGTCAACTCGCAACTTCGCTGAAGTTACTACGTACGAGGGGGACGGGGTAATGCGTTGTGTTGGTTTAATCAAGGTCTGTTCTGGCTCAAGGTAGTTACGGGCTCCAGGAGTGTCGAATAGACGGATATAGACTTTTTGCCCTAATGTGTTGAACAGACAAATCGGTCACCTGTTATTAGGAAGTATATTTAATATCATATAGCGTCGTTGGACTCAGGCCTCCCCGCTAGGAGACAGGAAGTGGGCACTTAATCCACCACTCGGTATAGATAGAGGTCACATTATCTTTCGATTTTTTGGTTCTAGGAAATGCCGGTTCCTCACTATGTTTTCCTTCAACCGTTTGAGAGCAGTTGGTGATGAAATAAATTACACAGTATGCCGGGCGGGGGTTTCGAAGCCACGAACTACAACTCGAGGCGGGACCCTACTACTGGGCCACCCTGCTCTTCAACATCGAGTAGCAACGAAATAGTGTATGTATTCAAAAAAGTAGGTTTCAATTGTTTTTTAATGTTTGTATATAGTGTTGTTTTCCGATGTTCTCGGTTTTGCTGAACTGATTTTGATGCGGTTTGTCAGACAAGTGGCTTGTTACATTCTGGAGAAGGGTTTAGTGTATAACAATATGATATCTCTGCCTATTTTTGTTTACCCGCATTCAATATAATATTAGAAGTTGAGTAATAAAAGGCGTTTTCCTTAAAATAAAATTTCCTTAAAATAAAATGGGAGCTTTAGTCTTGTACAACATATTACACAACCAATATTCTGGAACAGTTTTTCCGTATGCAAACTTAAAACTATGTTGCCACTTAATAAATGATACCACAAACAACAAAAATAAAGTTTTTTCCAATGGCTTTTAACATAATAATATGTTTTTGTTTTCAGAGAAAAAGTAACCGAGCGATCCGGGAGATATATTTTGGACACATTTTCGAGCGACTAAGGAAATGAAGTTTATGGGTAAGTACTAAACAATATACTACGTTATTGTTAATTATATAGTTCTAAATACATACATTATGATTAGATAAATTACATACACCTCAGACAGAACAAATGATCTGCTCATCACACAAACATGTGTCTTGTGAATCGAATCCCACGACCTCCGCATAGCAGTCAGATCACTAACCACTAGACCAACAGCCTTTCGAAATAGATGTTGTTATGTCGACAGCCTTAATCAGAATGAGGAGCAGCCAGTCAAAGACCCGCTGGAATGCCGCAGTCAGCATCAAAAAAAAAACCAAACAGGTGAGTAAGAAATGACTCAATCACACAATCATCATCATCATTCACAACGAACGACGAATATGACTAGACTCCGCATGCACATCTAAGGAACAAAAACTATTCGGTCAACCGCTGAGGTACTACGTAAGCTAGGGGGACGGTTACTGGCGTTGTGATTGGCTAACTCAGGTCTGTGCTGTCTCAAGGTATGTTTACGGCTCACAGGAGTGGTCGAAATAAACAGGATAGAAGAATTTTTGCCTAATATGTGGACAGACATCGTCGCCGCGTAGGAGGAGTTAGGAGTCTAGTATATCTCGTCGTTGTCATTCACCCCTTGGTATCCGGAATAAATATATTTTTTCCTTAATTTACATTCTAAACTTGCATTTGTTGAAGGGGCAAAGGGCACCCATCGCTCGTAGAACTGACAACCGATGGGGACTAAGGTTTTCCCCTCCTGGCGACCACGGACGGAGACGCAACGTAGGTAGGGAGACCACTAGGTGGACCACGCACGAGAGAGAGTCGCGGGGAACAGATGGATGCAGTGAGATTGGTTTGTTCGTGCGGTCTAAGGGACGGCTAATGGTTTCAACAGTGGGACGTCCTTCCGGCTGAATGATGATGATGATGATGATCTAAACTTCATGGTGATTTTTTCTCTAAAATCAGCGGGTTAGATTTCCCCGGTAAAAATCCCATAATGCAGTTTTACTTTCTGACCATCTTACTTCCCAGAATTGATTTTTATTATCAACACTATCGAATGGTTAATTAATATAAAAAAAAAATATTACACCATTCGTAGACCTAGAAAATCTGATCACGGCTTAAAAAGTTATTTTGTGGGTCATACATATAAAACATGCTTGTTTATCCGATAATTTTTAAATAAAACAGTTTTTCCAATAAAAAACCATATATCGACAATCAAATCACGCTGTGAAAAGTTATCTTGAAATGGAGAACCAGTTCTTGTTCGAATAACCTGGTTTTTTTGGGACAGTAACTGTAAGGAATCGGTAATCCCGCCCGGGATTATCGGACCGGATTTCCCGGTTTTAATACCTAATTTGTTTACAAACATCCTCCTTATTTTTCGTCGGTTAAAAGAGATAACAAGTAACCGGGAAATTCCCGGATTTTCGGTACTGGATTTTCCGGTTTCATACACTAGTTGTTATACAAATATGTAATTGATACCTCCTCCTTTAATGTTTCGTCGGTTAAGAGAGACGGTACTGCAAGGAACCAGACCGGGAAATCCCGGGATTTTTTTCCGGTACAGGGATTTCCCCGGTGTTCCTCGGTTTAAAAAAAAAAGAATTGTTGTCTACAAGGTATAACGTCCCACTGAGTAAGACTGGTCCTCATACGTGAGCTCTCGCAACGGCAACAAACGGACAGATCCAGCTGTGCAGTTCCTACGCGAGTTTGCTCACCAGCGGCCGATACTTCGACGTCATCCGGCCGGTGGCCACGGTGAGTCCCTAAACATGGGGTAGCAGGGGGAGTACCATAGGCGCATGTTGACAAGGATCAATAAATTGCATAACGAGTTTAGAAACATCGTTTGTTAATGACACTATTCAGCGTCAAATCTGAGCAGACCTGTCAGCAACACCAGCCGTGGTTCGACGCGGGCGATAGGCGGAGAGATCTCGCGCCCCGCATGGTCCGCGGCCAACTGCGTGGTGTGTGTGTGTGACGGAGTGGGAAGCGGGTCGCCTCCGTCGCGAAGCATCATGCTTGATGAGGAAGCGAGACGCGCGGAGGGGAGAAGACACGGTGTCGAACATCGGCAAGACGATTTCCGCCACCGTAGGCGCGGGCAGCGGTGGCGAGTATGGACCGACCAAGAAGGGCAAAAGGGCTGTCGGAGTCGCGGGACAGGATAAACGCTCGGCTACGTTAAATAAAGGGCTACTGAATGATACCGGGATTTTAAGTCAGTACGGGCCCTGATAGTCGCCTCACCCTCACGCTCGCCCGTGGTGGAGGAGACAACATATTTGATGATTCTACCAAGATAAAAAAGTTGTGGATGTGTCATATCCTATTCACAGAAAACAATGTATATATTTTTTTTTTGTGTCATTCCAGGCACAGAAGGCGAGTTCAAGCTGTTAGAACCGGAACGTGTAGCTCGTTCGTTATGGGAGCTCGTCAACACAAGCCGGCCATGAACTTGAGAATTTAAGCCGCGGCTGAGGTACTACACGAACGATATATGATCGCCAAATCTCCGGAAGAGAGGTACGTACATGACATAAACCAACGACGAATAATAACTGACTTTCCGCATGCATCGATCTAAGTACCAAAAACTCTGCTGTCAATTCCCTGAGGTACTACGTACAGGAGGGGGACGGGGTTACTTGCGTTGTGAATTGGCTACGCAAGTCCTGTTCTGTCCTGAAAGATATGTTTACGGCTCACAGGAGTGGTCGAAATAAGACGGATAGAAGACTTTTTATCGGTCTGCCTGTTTTAGGAGTCAGTAGTCCCAACCCAGGACAAATGTTGTGTGATTTGCACATCATTTGTTCTGTGGCCTTATATTTATGTATTTTTCGAAATAAAAAGTATTTTTATCATTGTTCTAGTACTCCAAAAAAGCTCGCTTTAGCTTAGACTATATGGCGCCTGTGATATTTTTGGAATAGTAATTAGACCTCCGGCATACCCTATGCCGGAGGTCTAGCCGTTGTCCGACGCCGTGGGCATCTACCACTGCGGTTGGGGGCAGAGGGAGGAACGCTGTCCTCTCTCTCTTCGAGGCCCCGCCTCCGCCTTCGCGAACATTAGAAGGAGGCGACCGCTTCCCACTCCGAGCCACTTCCTCACTTGCCAAATTAATGAAAACTTTGATGTAATCTCCAGGTTTGTCTACAAATTCCGTTTGCGACCTCCGTCAACTATTTGGGATATGAACGGCGCGGGAGAGTTGGCAGAGCTCGTGAAGGAGGTACACGAAAGCAGACCATCATCAAATCAATCGAGTGATGTTAAGAAGATCGGTCTTCTAAAGGACATGAAGGTCGGAATAGATGGAGCTGTTTTATGTACTTGCTATAGGTAAGAATACTATGATATTCCCCGAGTGTGTCAACCACAGAAATATTAAAAAACATGAAATGGCTAGGGGGCGTGTTTGTTGACCACATGGTGCTGAGCGTTTCGCTCAGGCTATTGAACTTGGACTACTTTATTTTTGTTCCTATATTGTCCGACTGTATTGTTTTTCCTTTACTACATTGCTCTTTTACAAACAACCCTCACTCTTATCACTGAGTGACCTGGACAAGCAATGTTAAAAAAAAAAAACTGACATAACGATACCTTCATCAAGCCTGAAAACATATGAATACCACACCACGGTTTCCCTTGTGTTTTAGCTGGGAATCATAGCGAATAACTTACTATGAAGGATGATGTCAATGGAAAAAAATACCATATGATTTAATAGAAAATATGCGTCGTTCTACACTACAAATGTTAAACCGCTGTTGAACACTTGTCTAAAAAAGTTTTATGCAAAGAAGTATTTCAACGTTTGATATAAGGGTCCGATTTTTTTAACTTTTTGTGGTGCGACGGTAGCCGTCTTACCATAACAATTAGATAACACTGTTGAACATTGTCGAAAAAAAGTGTTTCTGCAAAACGACCCTTATATCAACGTGAAATGTCGCTTTGTGTGTTGAGCTTTTTTTTAGACAAAGGGTTCAACGATGTTTAACTATTTTTTGTGGTAAGACGGTAACTATGTTTTAAGGAATATGTTAAGCAATGTATGACTGGCTTACGGGCCCTAATCTGCAACATTCGCAGCGAAAAACAATCATTTGTTCGTTGAAAATCAAA